>PVJC01032136.1:0-20133 GCA_004026665.1 Murina feae
CCAATCCGTGGGACTTGTTTGTTAAAGAACGTTTGGACAAAAGTGAAACCAAACAGTCTATTGCTGAGTCCGCGCCTTTGGGGGAGGGGAAGACGGTTCCACCTCCAGGTTCTACAACCAATAAACCTACCTAAAATACCAGTACTCAGGCTCAGTATAAGTTGGGGAGTTACATGCGGTGATACACGCACTTCTATACTGTCAGGACAATCCAGCTAATACCTTTTCCAATAGTGCTTATGCAGTCCACACTGCAAAAGCTATAGGCTTCTCTACCCTCAGAATTAAGGAAACCCCCTCAAGCCTTTCCAGTAACAATTAACCCCTATAGCTCCTCAAGTAGCCATCCCGGACTCACTCACCTTACACGAATTACAAGAGCTCTGTGGCCAGATAAGAAACAGTCTATTTATATCAACAGGGGCCCTAAACCCCCTATTCAACCCAGGGTAGAAGTTTTGCTTGTATCTTCCTAGAAGGCGAGAGACACCCCCTCTGGATTCCAGTGAGAGATGTCAAGCCACACGCCTTAAGAGATGAGTCAGAGACCAGTCACCCCACCAGTGGTGGAGATAGAGGACCTCTCACTTGAAGAGGAGACACAGCATCATTGGAGGAGATGTCCCTGAGGCAGAAGGACTCACCCTATAACGTGGGGCGATATTAAGCTGCCTCACTTCTTGGCTAAACCCCACTAACCTATTCATTTGGGCTACCTTAGCTGGTATATTCCTCATAGCATTCTTCCTCTTCCACTGTATGTTCACCATTATAGCCCACATAATGGCACAACAGGTCATGATTATACACATCCAACAGGCGCTAATAAAAAAAGGAAGGGGGAGATGTAGGTAGAGCACAGGAGGTTTATCTCAGTGCAGTGGCTGATGCAATGCTGTGAGCTCACTCACAGATCTTTCTGGCAAACCAGGAAGATGGCAACGCCTGCCTGAGCCCCTCCCAGAGCCACGTACACAGTACCCCAACCTTTACACTCATTGGCTCCCTAATAAGACGTTCTATGATTGGCCACCTCTGCTAATATATACCGCTGTACTTCCTCAATAAAATTAGACCTGCATCACAGGACCTGGTCTCCTGAGGCGTTCATGCAAGCGTCCTAGCACTAGGGGCTCCGTCATCCTCTGCTTCAATTGCCAAAATTCATCTCTCCTTGCTTTATACATCCATTATAGACCTGCTCCACCTCTACTTAATACATATTCTCTTTATTATGTACCTTTGAATAATACTCAGAGGACCATTATTATTTCCCTTATGTTCAAGGAGTCCTTTCTGCTTCTCCCCGTACACTGGCTACAGGTATCATTGCCAAGTTATTTACAAGAGCAAACAGGGGTTTAACATCCAAATACCAAACTCAATTTCTTTAGTCTTTCAACTAAACTGTATTAATTTCTAACAATGACTCTCATTTCTTCAGATGATGCTGTTGCTATTGGTCTGGGGACCATAATTCAAAAACCATTATACTATGGTCTGAGGGTAGGAGAGTTTCATTATTTAAGAACTGTGCAGGTGCAATCATAGTACCTGTGATTATTAATCTGTTATAAGAAACTCCGTATGGATATTTCTATATAAAATGGGAGCACCTAGAAAAGTACCTTAGCCAGTTGGGCAAGAGTTAGCAAAACGTTCTCTGAAGAGTTGGTATTGTGTAGAAATCTGAGGATTAAACAAATTGGTCAAGTAAGAGAAAAAAAATGACGAGAGGGCACTACAAAGACCTACTGTAAGTAGTGAGCCTGATGTTGGGGAAGGGTAAAAAGCTTATGAATGACATAACCTCACACATAATGCAATGCACATAATAAAGGCACACTTTTGGGAAATGTTTCATATTACACTATAAATATTGATAGAGAAAACTGCCATGGAGAAATTTAATATAAAACATTAAATCAAGTCCAACAGAAATTAGGTCAGCGAAGGTGAAAGCAAACACTAGAGTTTAAAGACAAAATCAAATAAGAGTTGCCAGAAGTTTAAAAGGAAGAAAGGCGACCACATAACAAGCCAATAAAGTGGGTCCAGATGAATTTATATGACTGGTAGTTGCTAAGGCACATTTGGGTATTTGCTCAACACATTTAGGTCTCTACTACTCAAAGGTGACATCTTAAGCCTTGAACATCTGACAACTTCTATTATGAACATTTGCTTCATGGACTTTTGGGGCAGGCAAACACAACCAGGATAAAAATCAAACAGTATGCCATTTTCTGACATCTTGTTAGTTGGCCTCTTGAATACCTGACAAATGTTAAGATTCTACCTTATTTTGGCAAGCACAAGGAACTTTGGGTTTCTGTTTAGACAGTTTGGATTAAACAGTAGGCTACTGAGAAGGAAAAACATGGTTTCATACATTATAGATTAGACTGTATGACAAATTTAAGTAACAAAAATAAACCATCCTCTACAATATGCCACCACCCCTGGGTATTAAACAGGACCTGTAATTGTACTGAAATATGAGTCAAAACTGGAACATGCCACAATAATTTGCTGAACTCTGGAAAAAGTTTTGAACTGTGTACTAAACCTGCAAATTAGAAAACCAAAGGGCAATCATTTACTTGACTATGTTTTAACTAGATTTGAACCTATATTTTATCTATGCTTATTAAAATATAAAAAACAAAAATATTGCCCAAACTAAGCCTAAAAAGAGTTGACATATATTGTGCTTGAGTTTCTAGTTTATAAAAACATTTTTAAAAATGATGTGAATCTGTAGTACATGTAAGTTCACTCAGGTAGCAACTACTAATATCTTAGGTTCCTTGCTGAAAAATTACTTCTGTCCTCTGAATGGCCCACTGCAAAGCACTGTCTTCAAAATGTTCCATACCAGGGAAGGTTTATTGCTCACAGTAATAAATAGAACCTGTTTGATCAACTAATAGACTTTGAATAAAAGACTGCACAGAAACAGGCAATCAGATGGCTGACTCATAATCTCTCTTCATAGGGACATTTTTCCTTTCATTCACAGCTGGTTTAAGTTTTCATTATGCTATATTTCTTCATCCTCCCTAGTCCTTTATTTCATGAGGCAGTTTCCCTTCTTCTTTCTCATAGGTTCAGGTTTTTATCATAACCCAGGGCTAGCTTACAGTGATATCTACAGGATAATATGTAGCAGTGGTGAAGAAAAATGAGAGGCGAGAGAAATAGGCTGCTATATTTTGCTGGTATAGAGACAGCCAACAGATGCAATAGTATCTCCTTGCTTCCCATTCCCATTTCTTTCCTCAAATACCTTTCTCAAAATGTTTTCTGTGCTATTACAATGCAATGCCAAGAACTAATTAATCCAGCTGTTTTTCTAAATGTAGATGAAATATACTTCAGTATTTTAATTCCCAATAAAATCCAAGTCTTTACATTTTCCTCTTTAAATTTAAGTTTTAGAGACTCAAGGATAAGAATAAAAACTTTGGTAATCTACAACTACTGATGGCTAAGGGATATGGAACAGTAAACCATTCATTGGAAATAGTTGACAAAATAAAAGAAACTATGTATTTAGGAAGCCAGTTAGAAAAGAGGGGAAGTAGGCTTAAGCAGACTAGAGCTGATTTCCATGCTAATGCTGCTTAAACTTTAATATGTACAAAATGCACTTGAAAATCTTTTTAAAATATAGATTCAGTAAATCTGGAGTGGAAACTGAGATTCTTCATTTCTAACAAGCTCCTACATGGTGTTCATCCTACTAGTTCTAAACTTTCTTATCCTTAATGATTTGTAAATTTCTACCTGTTGTATATGATGTAGATACCGTATTTTTCGGCGTATAAGATGATTGGGTGTATAAGACGACCCCCAACTTTTGAGAAGATTTTCCTGGGTTAAAAAGTCCAGATGGAGACCGTATGTGGCACAAAAAGTAGTCGACTGGAGACACTTGCAGTCTCCGTCTGGCTCAATTGAAATGAATGGAGTGCAACCGTTTTTGAGCTCCCCCCAATGTATGCGGCAACCGCAGATTTTCCAGTCCAGCTCGGAAGTTTCAAGACCCGCCCTATAAGATAACACCCGGCGTATAAGAGGACCCCCAACTTTTGAGAAGATTTTCCTGGGTTAAAAAGTCATCTTATATACCGGAAAATATGGTATATGCCTGGATTATCAAGATGGAATTTCAAAACAATTTTTCCAAAGGCAATCCTTCCTATATAATAAAAGGCTAACAAGCAAATCAACTGAATGGTGGACGGACTGGTCACTATGATGTGCACTGAACACCAGGGGGCAGACGCTCAATGCAGGAGCTGCCCCCTGGTGATCAGTATGCTCCCACAGGGGGAGCACTGTTCAGTCAGAAGCCAGGCTCACAGCTGGTGACTGCAGTGGCGGTGGTGGGAGCCTCTCCTGTTTCCATAGCAGTGTTAGGAATGTCCAACTGCTGGCTTAGCCTGGCTCCCCTGAGGGCTCCTGGACTGCAAGAAGGCACAGGCCAGGCTTAGGGACAATTTCATGCACCAGGCCTCTAGTATTTCATATAGTGCTAGGATTTTTTGGTACGTACTTTGGGTAGAGTAGAAAGGTAAATAAGTTTTTGTAGAATGAGCTGGATATTGAGCCAGATTATAAAGTATATTGGAAAGAAATCCATTTATGATTGGATCATTATTTCTTAGAATCAAATAGAAAAATTAGAAAAAAATTGAGATCATTAAGTCCAATATCATTATATAATTCTGATATTTTCTTTTTTAATGTATCTTTATTGTTGAAAGTATTGCAGATGATCCCCTTTTTCCCCCCCATTGATCCCTTCCACCTTGCACATGCCCCTCCCAGGCCTTCATGTATTATATGTGTACATGGGCTATGTATATACAGATACTAGAGGCCTGGTGCATGAAAATTTGTGCACTTGGTGGGGGCAGTGTCCCTCAGCCTGGCCTGTGCCCTCTGGCAGTCTGAGTCCCCTCAGGGTATGTCCACCTGCAGGCTTAGGCCTGCTCCCCAGGGATCAAACTTAAGTTGGCAGTCAGACATCCCTCTGGCAGCCTGGGAGCCCTTGGGAGATGTCTGACTGCAGGGAGTGGGCCCAAGCCATCAGTTGGACATCCTTAGGACTGTTGAGGAGGTGGGAGAGGCTCCTGCCACTACCGCTGTGCTGGCAGCTGGCAGCCCAGCTTGTGGCTAAGTGGAGCATGTAAAACTTATCTTTCTCTGACTGGCTTATTTCACTGAGTATAATACTCTCCAGGTCCCTCCATGCCATGTCAAAGGGTAAAAGATCCTTCTTTTTTACTGCTGCTTAGTATTCTATAGTGTAAATGTACCACAGCTTTCTTTATCCACTCATCTACTGATGGGCACTTGAGCTGTTTCCAGATCTTAGCTTTTGTAAATTGTGCTGCTATGAACATAGGGGTACATACATTCTTTCTGATTGGTGTTTCAGGTTTCTTAGGATATATTCCTTGAAGTGGGATCACTGGGCCAAATGGAAGTTTCATTTTAACTTTTTGAGGAAACTCCATACTGTTCTCCACAATGGCTGCACAAGTCTGCATCCATACCAGCAGTGCATGAGGGTTCCCTTTTCTCCACATCCTCATGAGCACTTGTCATTTGTTGATCTGTTGATAATTTCTATTCTGATAGGTGTGAGATGATACCTCATTGTTGTTTTAATTTACATCTCTCATGGTCAGTGACTTTGAACATGTTTTGCTATATCTCTTGGATTTCTGTATGTTCACTTTGGAGAATTGTCTATTTAGGACCTTTCCCCAATTTTAATTGGATTTGTTGTGTTCCTTTCACCAGGTTGTATGAGTAACATATATTTTGAATATTGACCCTTTATCTGATGTATAATTGCCAACAATGTTCTACCATGTAGTGGGATCTCTTTTTATTTTGTTGATGGTTTCTTTCACAGTGCAGAAGCTTATTATTTTGATGTAGTCCCATTTGTTTATTTTCTCCTTATTTTTCCTTATCCTAGGAGTTGTATTGGCACATATATTGCTGCAAGAAATGGCTGAGATTTTGCTGCCTATGGTTTCTTCTAAGATTTTTATGGTTTCATAAATCATATTTAATTCTTTTATCCATATCAAGTTTATTCTTGTGTATAATGTAAGTTGGTGGTCTAATTTCATTGTTTTGTGTGCACCTATCCAATTTTTTCCAACAAAATTTATTGAAGAGGCTGTCTTTACTCCATTGTATGCTCTTGCCTCCTTTGTCAAATATTAATTGAGAATAATGGCTTAGGTTGATTTCTGGGGTCTCTGTTCTGTTCCATTGATTTATCTTCCTATGCTTTTGCTAGTACCATGCTGTTCTGAGTAGAGTGGCTTTGCAGTGTAACTTGATATTTGGTATTGTGATTCTTCCAACTTCGTTCTTCTTTATCAAGATTGCTACAGAAATTTGGGGTATTTTAAAAATCTGGGTTCCATATAAATTTTGGGGTGTTTATTCTAGATCTGTGGAATATGCCATTGATATTTTAATAGAAATTGCATTGAATCTATACATTGCTTTGGGTAGTATGGACATTTTAATTATGTTGATTACACCAATCCATGAACATAGTATATTATTCCACTAGTTTATATGTTTCTCTGGCTCTTTTTTCAATGGTCTATAGTTTTTTTTACCTCATTGGTTAAGTTTCTAAGTATCTTAATTTTTTTGTTGTTGCAGCACTAAGTGGGATTGTTTTTTCAGTTTCTCTTTCTGAGAGTTCATTATGGTGTATGAAAATGTTACATATTTATGGATGTTAATTTTGCATCCTGCTATGTTACCAAATTCATTTTTTGAATTTGGTAGTTTTTTTTAATGGAATCTTTAATGTTTTCTATGTACAATATCATGTCATTTGCATATAAGGACAAGTTTACTTCCTCCTTTCCAATTTAGATGCCTTTTACTTATTTTTCTTATCTGATTGCTATGGCTAGGACTTCCAGTACTATCCTATATAATAAAAGGTTAATATTCAAATAGACTGAACAGCAGAATAACTGAACAAACAAACAGCTGGTTGCTATGATGTGCGAGGACCCACCGGGGGCACATGTGGAACATGGTGGGTGGACAGGAGCATCAGACCAAGGTGCAGCGCCAGTTGCTGTCATCAGGATGAGCTTCTGGTAGTTACTTTACTCCCACACTCTGTGGTCTGGTCCAGGGCCCGCACCTTCTGCCGCTGCCAGCGCCATTTGCACCTGCCACTGGTGCCGGAGATGCTACTCGCACCTGCTACCAACACCTGGCACCAGTCCCAATTGCTCAACACCATCAGCATGTGTGAGCAGCATCTGTAGGCCCTGATTGCCCCAGAAGGCTTCTCTGCCTCCCCCTGCTCCTGAGGGGTGATCAGGACAGCAGCTGCCACTCACACCCATTGATGGTGCTGGCTTCTTTCACACCTACTGCTGGCACCAGCCCCAATTTCTCCACACCATCAGTGGGTGTGAGTGGGGCTTATGCTGTCAGTGCATGGGAAAGGTGGCAGTGGGAGCGGGGCTGCTGGCTGACAGGAAATCGGGGCTGCAGGAGGAGGGTCCAGGCAGGGGTATGAAGGATAGGCCAAGACCCCCCCCCCATGCCCACCACAGCTTTGTGGCCCACAGTTCCTTTCAAGGTGCACGAATTTGTGCACTGGGCCCTTAGTGTTATGTAAGAGTGGTGAAAACAGACATCCCTGTCTTGTTCCTCAAGAATTTTTTTATATATATTTGGATGCTCCCATATCAAGTGCATATGTGTTTACCAAAGTTATATCTTCTTATTGTATCAATCATTATTATGAAGTGGCCTGCATTGTCTCTTCTTACAGCCTTCACTTTGAAGTCTATTTTGTCATATATGAGTACTACTATCCCAGCTTTTTTCATTTCCATTCCTGGAACATTTTTTCCCATCCTTTTACTTTCATTCAGTATTATTCCTTTGTTCTGAGGTGTGTCTCATAGATAGAATATACATGGTTCATGTTTTCCTTTCCATTCAGCTACCCTATGTCTTTTGATTGGAACATTTCAGCCATTTACATTAAGATTATTATTGATAGGTACCTATTTTCTGCTATTCTTATTCTTTATGCCTGTGTTTTTCTCTTTCTTTCTATTTCTTCTTCTTATAACAATTCCCTTTAGCATTTCTTGCAGTGCCGGTTTGTTGGTAATAAACTCTTTTAGCTTTTTTTTGTCTGCAAAGTTCTTTATTACACCTTTGATTTTGACTGATAGCTTTCTTAGATTCATTCCTTGGTTTTCATTACTTTGTATACTTCATGCCACTCCCGTCTGGCTTGAGGTGCTTCTATTGGGAAATCAGCTGACAGTCTAATGTAGGTAACTTTCCCTTGTAGGTAACTTTCTGTCTCTCTCTTGCAGCCTTAAACATTTTTTTCTTTGTCTTTAATGTTTGTCATTTTAATTACCATGTGCCTTAGTGTGGGTCTTTGGTGTTCGTATTGATTTGGACTCTGTGTTTCCTAAAATTGAGTGACTTTTTCTTTCAAAATGTTAAGGAAATTTTCTGCCATAATTTTTTCAAATAGGTTCTCTACTCCTTTCTCAAATTCTTCTCCTTCTGTTATTCTATGATGCACATGTTGTTCTGTTTCATGTTGTCCCAAAGCTCCCTTAGATTCTCCTCTTGCTTTTAACTCTTTTTTTTCCATTTTCTTCTCTGAATGGGTGTTTTCTCTACCTTGTTTTGTAATTCCCTGATGCAGTCCTCAGTTTCTTCTAGCCCACCATTGAGTCCTTCTAAGATATTATTTGAGCTACATCATTCTTTATTTCTGATTGATTCTTATTTATTGTTCTAACCTCTCTTTTCATTTTGATGTAGCTCTAATTAAGTCCTTTATGATTCTTATTAAATTTCTTATAGTTCTACCTGCATTGCTAAGCACACTTCTTACCATTATTTGAATTCTTTTTCTGACCTATTTATTGCCTTCTTTTCATTTATCTCCATTTCTGATGATCCCTCCTTTTCTTCCATTTGGGGATTGTTTCATTGTTTACGTAGTTTTGTTGTCCCTTTGCATTTGTTTCCATGAAAACTCCAGTTTGAGTGCACTTTGTTTAATCAGGGAGGACTCTGCATTCTGTCTTCCAAGGGTGGTAGTTGTTAATTATACTTTTCCTAAAAAGGTCAGCACTTATAGAAATGTTCATATATTTTTTTAATTTTTTGATTGATTTTTCAGAGAGAGGAAGGGAGAGGGCAGAGAGATAGAAACATCAACAATGAGAGAGAATAATTGATTGACTGCCTCCTGCATGTCCCCTACTGGGTTTTGAACCTTCACCAAGGCATATGCCCTTACCAGGAATTGAACCATGATCTCTTGGTACATGGGTTGATGCTTGATCACTGAGCCACTCTGTATGGGCATTCATCTTTTTAAATTAAAAAATAAATAAAAGAAACCAAGAAATGAACACATCAGTTTACAACATATGCTTTTGCCAAATGAGTGGCAGTTGGCACATTTTTACTTCCTGTTTGTTTGTTGTTTCTTTAGTAGTTAATCCTTGACTTAAGCTCACTGACTTAACACTTTCTAGTAATATTTTTAAAGATTTTAACATAAAATGGGCCCCCAAAAGAGGCTCATTGAAAATATCAAAATTAGGGAAAACAACATTCAAGGCCCCATTACAACAGTATAACCCAAGTAACTCAAAGAAATGGATTTCCTAGAGCACCCAGATCAAGAGATCTAAAAGACTGCACCACTTGGTTCCTACTACATAAGATGAGCCCACAAATCTGGGAGGCATAGCAGTTTGATTTCATATATAGAAATGAATGCCTCCATTATGTCTCAGGAGTTTTAAGGAATAATATTCAAAGCTATCTTCACTGGTGTACCTACTTGTGTTATGACTGAATTGTAGTGTAACTCTACAAAGTCATCAAGATATTGGATCCGTTGTAAACAAATAAATTATAAGTCACACTGACATAAAATGTGTGTAGAATATAAAGGTTGAGAAGTCCTAGCATGAAGTATACAGAGTATTGTCTGAATACTCTTATTGCATTGGTATTATTATCTATCATTAATTGTACAGCTATTTATTTACTTTGTTTGATCCTGTGCTTTATTTCCAAGAAATTATTTTAGCAACAGTGAACTAATGAAAAAAGTTAATTTTTAATGAAAAACTAAGTGTTGGATTTCTGTTTCTTAGGAAAATTATATGAACTTGTAATTTGTACCATATGCTTGTCAAAACTGACTATCAACCCCTTGTTGTTATTGTAGTGTTTTACACATTTCTGTGAATATATTTAGTTCTAAGTAATTTTGTCTCATGTGGGTGTTCATGTATCTAACATAGACAACATACAAAACAGTGCTATTGCCCTGTGGATTCCTTCTGTTGCCCTTGTAGTTTTATAACCCAGCTTGCACCCTACCCTCATTGTTCCCAACCCCTAACAACTATTAATATATTCTCCATTGCTAAAATTAGCCTTTAAAAAAAGTACTATATAAATGGAATATACAGTATGTGTTCTTTTTGAATTGGCTTTCTTTTTTACTTAACATAATTAATTTCCCTTAATTAATTTCCATAATTAATTTACTTAACATAATTAATATATTAATGGATATATTTTTAATGTATTTTATTGATTTTTTACAGAGAGGAAGGGAGAGAGATAGAGAGTTAGAAACATCGATGAGAGAGAAACATCAATCAGCTGCCTCTGGCACACTCCCCACCAGGGCTGTGTCTGCAACTAAGGTACATGCCCTTGACTGGAATCAAACCTGGGACCCTTGAGTCCACAGGTCGACACTCTGTCCCTTGAGCCAAACCGGTCAGGGCTGTATTAATGGATATTTTATTCTGTTTTATTATTGAGTATTATTTCTTGGTGTAAATTCACCACAGTTCGTTTAACCATTCACTCACTGATTTCATTTCTCTGGGATAAATGTCTAAATGTGCAATTGCTGGCTCATATGGTAACTGCATGCTTAGTCTTTTGTTGTTATTGTTCTTAAGAAACTGCTAAAATGTTTTCCAAAATAAACTTGCTTATGTCTGTAAAAACCGTGGTGAGATTTTGATAAGAATTTCATTAAACCTATAGATCAATTTGGAGAGAATTAACATCTTTACTATGTGAGACTTTAAATTCATGGACACAGTGTCTCTTCATTTACTTAGGTTTTATTTAATTTCTTTCATCAGTATTTAGTAATTTCCAGTATGTAGATCCTGTACATGTTTTGTTAACTTCATACACAATATGTCATTTTTGAAGTGAATATAGATTGTGTTGTATTTTAAATTTGTTTTGTGCAATTCATTGTTAGTATATAAGAATATAATTCATTTCTATGTGTTGATCTAGTATCCTGTGACCTTGTTGAAATGCTTATTAGTTCTAGAATTTATTTTATATATTCCTCGCAGTGTTCATCAAATAAAATTGGGTTACTTATAAACAGGAATAATTTTATTTCTTCCTCTCCAACATGTAAGCCTTCCATATCTTTTACTTGCCTTTTTAAAGTGACTAGAATTGCCAGCATTATGTTTAATAACAAATTATAAGAGAAGATATTCTTGCTTTATTCCCAGTATTGGAGATGTAAAGCATTAAGTCTTTCACCCTTAGGTATAAGGTTAGCTATATGTTTTCCATAAATGTTCTTACTTGAATTAATATAATTACTCTCTATTTCTAACTTCCTGAGAGCTTTTAAATTACATATTCAAATTCTCTCTCTCTTTCTTTCTCTCTTTGTGTGTGTCTCCCTCTCCTCTTCCCCACCTCCCTTCCACACACTCTCTCTTTTTTCTTTCTTACTTTCAAATGCTTTTTCAGCATCAATTATTAAAATTATGTAATTACATTTTTCAGCCTGTTCATGTCCATATGATGAGCCATCCCTGCATATCTGAAATAAGAGCCACTGAACCACTGAATATCATTCTTTTTAATACATTTTTAGAATCAGTTTAGTAATATTTTATTGAGGTTTTTGTCACCTAACATTATGAGAGATATTACAATGCAGTATTGTTGTTTTTTTGTATTATATTTTGTAGGTTTTGGTATCAGAGTAATATTGTTTTGTGTTAAGATGTGTCCCCACTTTTCTATTATCTAGAAGAAATTATATAAACTTTGTGTTAATTATTCTTTAAAAGTTTGGAAAAGTTCTTCAGTGAATCCATGTAGACCTAGAAAATTTTTTCATGAGCCTTTATTATTTTTTAATATATTTTATTGATTTTTCACAGAGAGGAAGGGAGAGGGATAGAGAGTTAGTTAGAAACATCGATCAGCTGCCTCCTGCACACCCCCCACTGGGGATGTGCCCGCAACTAAAGTATATGCCCTTGACTGGAATCGAATCTGGGACCCTTGAGTCTGCAGGCCGACGCTCTATCCACTGAGCCAAACCAGTCAGGGCTCATGAGCCTTTAAATAACAGTCAAATTCTTCAGTGTCTAAGGGATTTGATGATTTTTTCTCCAGTTTTATGTCGAGAGGGAGGTGTTGAATTCTTAACTATAAATGTGGATTTGTTTATTCTTTTAAAATTGTTTTTATTGATTTTAGAGGAAGAGGGATATAGAGATAGAAGCACTAATGAGAGAGAGACATGAGAGATTGGTTGTCTCTCCACTCAGCCCCAGCTGTGGATTAAGCCTGCAACCCGTATATGTGCCCAGGAATTGAATTGGGGTCCTCTTGGCTCATGGATAGATGCTCAACCACTGAGCAACAACAACCCAGCTACTTCTTCTATTAGATCTATCATTTCTGCTATTTATGTTTTGAAGCTTTCTGGCACATACACATTTATGATTGTTATGCTTTGACTTCTGATGCATTACTTGCATGATTTTCAGGATTTCATTTTTATTTATTAAAGCTTGAGTGCAGTTTTCTTAAATGTTGTTCTGTTTATTGCAATATATATGACTTATATAAAAGTCTTTTGGTATTAACATTTTACCATTCTGCCTGAAGAAAGCAAATCTCAATTTCATTTGGATCTCTTTATTTTCCTTACTTTTAAATGTTAGTATCAGATGTTGTTCTAAGTTTATTTCAGTATTAAATATGATTTATAAATGCCATGAGAAGGCTAATTTATTATATAGATTCATATTTCTTATCTTTTTATGTTATTTTTATATTCTGCTAGATGCTTTGATTTCCTTCATGTTAAAAATTTTTTCCTTTGGACATTCTTTAAGAATAGGTCTTAGAGAAACATATTCTTTTAGTTTTCCTTAGTCTGAGAAAGATTTTTCATTCAACTTCATTCCTAAAAAGAGTTTCACTTGTTCTGGAATTCAAGATTGTGAGTTATTTGCTTGAAAGATCACATGCTGTGAGAAGAGGTCTTGTATAGGACATGATTACTGGTTGACATGGCAATAGGAGGCTCTAAGTCCCCTCCTCTGTCCTTGGACTGTGTGATCCACTTGCTTTTCCCACACTGAAAGCTCTCCCAAGGACATAGCCTTGATAGAGTAAAGTGCTGAGCTCATCTGTACTGAATATGTAACTCAATCCCATTAAAGTATCTATATAAACTTTTAGATTTTAGTAAGCAGATATAAAGATGTACCTGTCTTGTGGTTGCCTAGGACAAGCCACCTACTAGTAAGTTCCCCCATTTATTAAATCTGCCACACACCAATTTTGAGTAGCCCAACTCTTCCTTCAGTCTCTCCTTGCTCTCCATGTATGGGGACCAGTTTGTGAACTAATGATTTGTGAGCCATCCAGAAGACAGAAGAAATGGGCCTTGGAAAGAGACATCTGTGGGGGAGATGCCAAGTTGGCCATCCACTTCTATGTGGAGAGAGGTGGCCCATATGTTAGGTGCTTGTGGACTGCTGCATGAGTATTGGGACCCTCCCGAAACACCAACTGATCTAATGCACTTAAGAAACTTCACATAGTTCACTGCAGCAAGAAAGGGGAAGGGATGATTGCACAGTAGGCTGGCCTCTACTGTGGACAGCTCAGCTGACCACTGATGCCCAACTAGAGACTGAAGCTTGAGCTAGAAAGTTGGAAGAAGAACTGAGATTAGAGAAAGGAATGCACTTGTCCACTATGCTGCTAGATTTGGAGCTGGCAGATAAGGTAGGAGGGCAGCATGGTAAGTTGTGGAGACCTTATGGTACAGTTTTGCAAATGGATGACACAGGTCCAAGTGATTTTGACAAAGCCTGGTTGGGATGCTAAGAGGTAGAACCCCTGGGAAAGTGAGAAGTGAAGAGGAACATGTGGTGATTGAAAGTGAAAAAGAAAAAAAAAAAACACCTTGTGCTATCCAAACCCTAATTAATACAAAAGAAAGCAAAAGCAAGTAACAACTGCAGCCAACTAATTTTCAAAGTGTCTATACTAATTTATAGCTCCTCCCACAATGTCTAAAGAATAATGACAATCCAGGTCTTCTCCAGCACTTACAATTTTCTGCTTGGTATTATTGGATTTCTTACTTTCACCAATAAAATGTGTGCACAGTGATATCTTATCCTGGTATTAATTTGCATTTCCCTGGTCACTAATGCAGCTGGACATCTTTTCACATATTTTTGTCTAATGTTTCCTATTCTGTGAAGGTCTGTCCTTGTCCCTATACCTTCTACTGGGGTATTTGTTCATTTCTTCAAATAAGAGAAATTTATATTGAAAAGTTAAAGACATTTGAAAGAAAGAGGACAGCTGTTAAGGTCAAATAAAGAGATCTCAATTTCAAAGAACAAATAGCCTCCTCAGCTTCAGTAGTTGATGGCAAATTGGTTTTTATGGTGAATTGTGATGTAAGGAACAATTACAAACTAGCTTTGAGTGATTTTCAAAAAGAAAGAATTTCCCATTACCTTTTGATTTCTATCTGGATCTAAATCTTAGATGTCTGCTGCATGTTAAGAAAAGAGAACAAAAATGAGTGTAAAATGTTGTGCTAGTGAGATGGAGTTTTAGGGCTAGGG
The DNA here is from genome assembly GCA_004026665.1 of Murina feae. Lineage (NCBI taxonomy): Eukaryota > Metazoa > Chordata > Mammalia > Chiroptera > Vespertilionidae > Murina > Murina feae. Next base: position 15,021 of record PVJC01032136.1, read on the forward strand.
TTGAGCAAAACTGGGAGACAGGCTATATGTTACCAATCAATCTCTATTTATGAATTTCTTACTATTTCATTTATCTAGTATTCATGTGATTCTGGATGCCTTTCCAAGAGTTGTACAATGAAACCCAATCCAGGCCTTTCCTCACTGGGCACTGGCTTAGGCTCCAATAATTCTGTCCCTTCCCTTTTTTATTCATTCACCAGCCCCATAACCATCAGAACCCTCTTCTACTCCAGTGGGAAATAATAAAAATGCAAATATTTTGAGGACTATTTCTTGACCAAACACAGTTTTAAAAGTTTTACCTGAATTTACACATTTTGTCCTCAAAACAGATCTTTGAGGTCCCAATGTGCTGGTATCATCACAATCATGGTATGTTTTGTAGACTCAGAGAGGTTAAGTAACCAGCCCAAAGTTGGATACTAATAAGCACAGGACATGGGATTTAAGAAATACACACAATCTTGAATATCCAAAATGGCTGCCAATGGGACAGTAAACTGAAAGATAGTGTGTAAGTGAGAGAACAAAAGGAGAGTGCATAGATATGCGGGGAGTCTCTATATGTGTGAGAGAGGGACAGCAATATTCCACAGGACTGTTGGGGACTGATGGACCAAGCTCCCCTGGCCCAGCAGACCCTACTGATGCTGAAATCTCTCCTAAAGCAGCCAGCTCTGCTTCAGAGACCATGCCATCTTGAAGAGGAGACCAGCTGTGATTAAAAGCATAGCCTTACCTTCAACCAGGGAAACCTCAGATACCTCCTGGGACCCTACAACCACAACACCCAGGGACCAGTTGCCTCAGCTGCGGACTCACAAACACTGGGACTCCAGCCTCCCTGACTGCAGGTGCCTAAAATATCTGTTCAGGGGGAGACAAAGCAGTGCCAAATATGTGGATGGGCTCTGCACCTACTAATAGAACAGATAGAAGGAAGAGCTGAATCAAACAACACCCACCCAGAACTGGTGAATGAACACCCACCCAGAATTGGTGAGGCAATCCATGGACGGAAAGGTCAGATATCATGTAGAAAAAGTATCATAAATACATTTGTGTTTGGTGCCTTGTGCATTGTATCTTGTTGTGTTGTATTTTGTGCCTTTAAGTCAACATAGGAGAGAGCTACATAACCAGATACCCTGAGAGGAGAGATCATGGAGAGACAAAGAAACAGCTCACATATGAAAGAAAAGGAGGAAGCACCAGAAAAGAAAGTTAAAAAAAAATGGAGGCAAGCAATATGTCAGATAAATAATTCAGAGCAATTGTCATAAGAATGATGAAAAGGTTGGAAGACAAATTCAAAATTATGTGTAAGAACCAAGAGGAAATGAAGAACTAAGAAGAAATGAAAAATTACATTACTGCAATAAAGAACTCAAAAGAAAGCACCAACAGTAGACTAGAAGAAGTGGAGTACCACATCAGTGAGCTAGAAGACAAGGTAGGAAAAATACCCAAACAGAGCAGATTCTAGAAAAAAACCCAAAAACTTAAAAAACAGGAGGAGAGCCTAAAGGAACTTTGGGACAATATGAAAGGAAACGACATCTGCATAATAAGGTTGCGAGAAAGAGAAGAAACTGAGCAAGGAATAGAAAACCTGTTTGAAGAAATATTGACAGAAAAATTCCCTGATATTGGGAAGAAAAAACTTGCACAAGTCCAAGAAGTTCACAGACTCCCAAATAAGATGAACCCCAAAAGACTGACACCAAGACACATTATAATTAAATGGCAAACACTAATGATAAAGTAAGAATCTTAAAGTCTGTCAGAAAGAGACAGAAAGTTGCCTAAAAAGGATCTCCAATCAGACTATCAAATGATTTCTCATCAGAAACATATCAGGCCAGAAGGGAATGGAATGAAATATACAAAGTCATGAAAAGAATGGGTCTGAATCCAAGAATACTGTACTCAGCAAGGCTATCAATCAAACTTGAGGGTGAAATCAGGAGCTTCAAGACAATAAAGGACTAAGGGAGTTTATTACCACCAAATCAGCAATGCAAGAAACGCTAAAGGATCTGCTGTAAAAAGAAGAAATAGAAAAATAAGGAGAAACACAGGCATAAAGAATAAAAATGGTGACAATCAAGTACCCATTAATAATAAATTTAAATGTAAATAGATTAAATGCCCCAATCAGAAAACATAGGGTAGCTGAGTGGATAAGAAAACATGACCCATATATCTGCTGTCTACAGGAGACCCACCTCAGAACAAGGGACTCACAGAGACTGATGGTGAAGGGATGGAAAAAGGTTTTTCAGGTGAAAGGAAATGAAAAAAAAGCTGGGGTAACAATACTTATATATGACAAATTAGACCTCAAACTGTAGGCCATAACAAGAGACAAGGAAGGCCATTTCATAATACTAAATAGAGGAGTTCAACAAGAAGATATAACACTGGTAAACATATATGCACCCAATACAGGAGACCCAAATACAGAAAAAAAAATTCTGGAAGATATCAAGGGAGAAATTGACAGCAATAAAGTTATAGTTAGGGACTTTAATAGACCACTAACACCACTGGACAAATCCTCTAAACAAAAAATCAGCAAAGAAACATCAATCCTAAATGACTCACTAGATCAGATGGAATTAACTGACATCTTCAGAACATTTCACCCCAATGCCACAGAATATACATTCTTCTCAAGTGCACATAGGTCATTTCAAAGATAGACCACATATTGGGACACAGACAAAATATTTTCAAATTCAAGAAGATTGAAATCATATCAAGTATCTTCTCAGATCACAATGGCATAAAGCAAGATATCAACTACAAAGAAACAATAAAAAATCATCAAACACCTGGAGGCTATACAGCATGCTATTAAACAATGACTGGATTGCCAAAGAGATCAAAGAAGAAATAAAAAGCATCATGGTAACAAATGACAATTAAAATGCAGCAATTCAAAATATATGGGACACAGTGAAAGCAGTCTTGAGAGGGAAGTTCATAGCTCAACAGGCCTACCTCAAAAAACAAGAAATAATGGTAATAAATTATCTAACCTTACAACTCAGAGTTAGAGAGCAACAAGAAAAACCCAGCATAAGCAGAAGGAAGGGAATAAAAAAGACCAGAGCAGAGATAAATGATGTAGAGTACAAATAAAACAACAACAAAAAACAAACAAACAAACAAACAAACAAAAAACAAATCCACAATATAAGAGATCAACAAAACGAAGATCTGGTTCTTTGAAAGGATAAACAAGATTGATGAACCTCTAGCTAGGCTCACCAAACAGCAAAGAAAGAGGACCCAAACAAAGTCAGAAATGAAAGAGTTGCATTAACAACCGATCCCACAGAAATACATACAATTATGAAAAAAATACTATGAACAACTGTATTCCAACAAAATGGACAACCTAGATGAAATGGACATATTCTTAGCAAAATGAAGTCTCCCAAAACTCAATCAAGAAGAATCAAAAACCTGAATAGGCCAATGACTACTGAAGAAATTGAAGCAGCTATCAAAAATCTTCCAGCAAACAAAAGCCGTGGTCCGGATAGCTTTAAAGAAGAGTTCTACTAAGTTTTCAAAGAAGAACTAAAACCTATCCTCCTCAGACTATTTCAAAACATTGAGGATAAAGACACACTTCCAAGCCCTTTCTGTGAAGCCAGCATTACCCTAAAAGTCCAAAACCAGATAAAGACACCACAAAAAAAAAAAAAAAAAAGAGAGAGAGAGAACTACAGGCCAATATCCTTCATGAACATAGATGCTAAAATCCTCAACAAAATTCTAGCAAATCATTTTCAGCATTAAATTAGAAAGATCATACACCATGACCAAGTGGGATTTATTCCAGGGATGCAAGGATGGTACAATATCCACAAATGAATAAATGTGATACGTCTCATAAACAGAGAGACAAAAATCACATAATCATATCAATCAATGCAGAAAAAGGATTTGACAGTGGAAAACAGTATGGGGTTTCCTCAAAAAACTAAAAATGGAACTCTCATTTGACCCAGTGATCCCACTTATAGGACTATATCCCAAGAAACCAGAAACACCAATTAGAAAGGATATATGCAACCTTATGTTCACAGCAGCACAATTTACCATAGCTAAGATTTGGAAATAGCCTAAGTGCCAATCAGTAGATGAGTGGATTAAAGAACTGTGGTACATCTACACAATGGAATACTATGTGCTGTAAAAAAGGAGTTCTTACCATTTGCAACAGCATGGATGGAACTGGAGAGCATTATATGAAGTGAAATATGCCAGTCAGAGGAAGATAAGTATCACATGATCTCACTCATTTATGGACTATAATGAGCAACATAAACTGATGAACAAAAACAGATGCAGAGACAGAGAAGCATTGATCAGGCTGTCAAACCTCAGAAGGAAGATAGGGGATGGTGGGGGTAGGGGGGAGAGAGATCAACCAAAGGACTTATATGCATGTATATAGGCCTAACGAATGGACATAGACAACAGGGGGTGTGAGGGCATGAGTGGGGGTAATGGGGGGTAATGTAGGGATAAGAACACATCTAATCTAATAAAATAGTAATATGCTAATTGTGTTACTCTGCTACAGCCCAAGCTACACCCACCAGCCAATCAGAGCAATTATATGCAAATTAACCAAACTAAGATGGTGGCCGGCAGCCACAGGGCTAGATCAAACAGGTAGCTTCGTTGTCCCAGCGATAGAGGAAGCTGCCTGCCTAGGCAAGCTGTGGCCTCCACTGAAGGCAACAAAGTTTCAATTATAGAAGATAAATAAATCCCAGATACCTGCTTCCAGCCAGCCTCGATGGGAGCTTGGGTGGCAGGGGTCCGTGGCCAACCTGCAAATAGCCATCAGCCTCACCCAGGAAGGCTCCACTCTCATGGGGTGAGGGTCCCTGTTAGGGGGCTGGGCCAGCCTGAAAAGAGCCCTCAGCTCCTCACCCAGGATGGCCAGTCATCCCAGCAGGAACCCCTTCCTGAAAGGGATGTGGCCAGCCTGAAGACAGCCCTAAGCTCCTCACCCAAGCACCCCAGCAGGAACCCTCACCCTGAAGGGGGTGTGGCCAGTCAGAAAATGGCCCTCAGCCCTTCA
>PVJC01032137.1:0-20133 GCA_004026665.1 Murina feae
GAGAGAGAGAGAGAGAGAGAGAGAGAGAGAGAGAGAGAGAGAGAGAGAGAGAGAGTGTGTGTGTGTGTTCAGGAAGAATGATACACTCTGGAGAGGGAGAGGAAACATTACGATGCCCGCGGTTCGGTGCATTAATGCACCATTGCAGTTGGGTGAGTTGTGCAGTGGCCCCAAAGGGCAGGTGCTGTTGTCACCTGGTGAAGCTGCTAGGGATTTTGCTGAGAGAGCCACAGCGATAAGGCCCAGGCCTGCTGCATTTCTTTTTTTCCTCCTAAAGAAATTTACAGGCCATTTTCTCACCCTTCCCCATGAGCTAGGATATTGAGGTTAAAATGTACCTACTGAGTAGGTAATGTATTTGGTATTAAGGATCCATCATATGCGTATGTCTTCTGAGCATAATGGTTCCTTTGGAGCTATTACAGATACGCTGTGAATAGATATTAGGAATAATACACAAAGAGTGGCTGGAGGAGATCCCATATTAACTACTGTCAGACTTTTAACATTATTTGAAACTCGGCTTTTTTTTTTTAATTCCTGAGGTTTAATACCTCTCTATACTTTGTAAACTGAGCGCTTTTCAAAGAGAGCTCTGAATTCCTACAGAGCTGTCTTTAGGTGAGCTTTGATCTCCGCAGAGCACCTATCTTGTGTTTCTATAATTGCTCTGGTTTAACAAGGCGCCCTCGCACGTGAAAGGGGAAAATCCTTTTATTAAGGCTATAAACCTAACTGACTACAGTGATGGAATGTGCAGCTTGGGGGTAGCCCTTAGCTCCCCAGGAAAGGGGAAAAAATGGGAAACCGGGGAAAGTCTTCCTGTTAAGACAAAATGAAATATTTATGAAACGTGCTTCTGGTGTCCAGGTGGTAAGAGGCTGCCGTGTGGTCCGCAGAAAGGTCCATCTTTGTGAAGCATGGTGGATGCTGATTTCAATAATGGGGTGAAAGCTGAGGAAGTTATGGCTGAAATTTTGGCTAAAGATGACAGCTCGAGGTTTCGAGTTGCACAAAGCAGTCTGAGGGATTAAACCAACAAAGCCTGCTCAAAAGTATTGAGTTTCCAAAAGCGTAATCTTCCTACCGGTGATTCACACTGCCAGGATGGGGAGAAGTCCTCATTTACTTTGACTTTGCCATATTAATCTTACTTTACAAATACATGCGGTGATTTATATCATGTTTAATTAACTGATTGAGGGCTCTGGTGGTAAAAATGGCATCGCATTAAGCTCTGTCCGTATGGTAAATTCGAATCACATCTTTAGCCTTGCAAGAACAAAATATCCCAAGAGTCACTGATGACAGGATGTAGGAATTGAAATCGGGTCCCTCCTGTTGTTTGAGAATCCAGGGAGGGTGCCTGCCATATGCCCATCATTTCCAGGGGGAGGGGGTTGGGGGGGAGGTTGGGGGTGGGGGTCGGTGGATGACAGGATAAAAGAAAGGAAGGCTCTAGTTCATCCAATACGTTCAAATCTCAGATGAAAATGATTGTGCAGCATGCTGCACAGAGGCCAAAATTCACATGAAAGTCTACCCCAAACTTCGAAGAGAGCTTTAATGAGGGTGTTTCGTGGTGTTTTGATAAGTGTTTTTGTTTTGTTTTGTTTTTCTGAAATGGCTGCTCAGGGTTTTTGAGAACTGTTAGATGAAAATGCTGTGGTTTGGGGTTGAATATAAATAAGCAAGGAAATACAAAAAATAAAAGAGGGAATTCTTATCTCACAAAATATATGTGCGCCATGATTCAGTAAAAAGCAAATTAGGTTTGACTGCTCAAGCCGCATGTTGGGATACTGGTTTCAAAGTTTGCATTTTTGGAAGTGGGAGTTGTATAATTTTTCTCCTCAAAAATCTGTCATGATTATTTATGACATCTAAAGAAAAAAAATGTAAATTGACTATTGATTTCTTCCAAATAATTTCTTTGAAATTTTAAATGCGTTTTAAATTATCTTAGCAAGACAGCTTAAAAGAAGTTTAAAAAGGGCAAAAAATCAATTTTACTCCTTAATGAACAGCTTTTTATCCCTCATCTTTTAACATTTTATTATTTGTATATCTTAACACTATTGTAATGATGTTATACACTAATCTTATATCCTGGCTTTTTTCATTTAATATGTTATTATACATTTCCCATACTGCTATGTGCCCATACTTTTTTTAAAAATATATTTTATTGTTTTTTTTTACAGAGAGGAAGGGAGGAGTATAGAGAGCTAGAAACATCGATGAGAGAGAAACATTGATCAGCTGCCTCCTGCACACTCCCTACAGGGGATGTGCCCAAAACCAAGGTACATTCCCTTGACTGGAATCAAACCTGGGACCCTTGAGTCTGCAGGCTGACGTTCTATCTACTGAGTCAGGGCTGTGCCCATACTTTTATTGACTGTATAATATTTCATCAGTTGATTATCATTTTTCTAACTATGCTTCCACTAGTAGATATTAAAATACCTTCCAATGTTTTACTATTATATTTAACATTATAAAGACAGTTTTTATACATATGGCTTTTCCCACAATTTGAATTATTTCCTTAGGATCAATTCCCATGCCCATAAGTTTCTTTAAATGATGTAATTTTCTTCCAAGGGAAAGTGGAAAGTAAAACATTCTGTGAGGTATCACTGTATTGGAAACCTTACCTTTATGTGAAATCTAAAGAAAAAAAAAGTCAAACTCATAGAAATAGAGAATAGAATTTTAATTGTAAAGGGTTGGGGATGAAGGAGATAGGTAGGGGTTATTTGTAAAAGGGGTCAAACGTTCAACTATAAGGTGAATAAGGTCTGAGAATCTAATGTGAACATACTTGATAACACTGTGTTATATCACTGAAATTTGCTAAGAGAGTAGAGCTAAAGTATTCTCACCACCCTCCCACCAAAAAAGATAAGGCTAAAATGTGAGGTGATGGATGTGTTAATTAACTAGGTGGGAGGAATTCTTAGACAATGAATATATATATCAAATGACCACCATATACACTTTAAATTATCTTACAATTTTGTCAATTAAACCTCAATAAAGTCGAAACTTAAAAACGAACAAATAACAGACATCTTACCTGAAGTTAACATGCAATCCAAGGGTGATGACTTCACTCTTGCAGCAATATATTGGAAACGTGAGACAAGTCCTTCATTTTCACTGCGTGTCCTTTCCTGCTCCCCTTTTTAAAAAGCATATGATAACAATTAAATAAAATCAGAATTTCCTATTTTGTTTTACTCATCATTTGTCATTCCCTCCAGGAAAAAAAAGTGTCCCTTTACGCATAATTAAAGTTTTGAAAATTTATAACAGTTTCCTAGAGTATTGTAAATAGGCTATTAGGCCAGCACACAGTTCATTTTTTTTAAGGACCATTATTTTAGGTATACCTGAAGTGTGGTCCTAATAATTAATAATCCTCGATGTTTTCGTGGCATTAATTCAGAACGTGATGAATTGGATAAGCTAGGCAATATATTTTAACTAAAACCACTTTGGATTTTGACAAGGAATTCAAACTTTTCAACTGTGGTCTGTAACGGCACCGGCAGCTTGTAAAAAGAATAATCACCTCGACTTCTTCAACTTCCTGAAATCACTCAAAATAGAGCAGGTCGGGATTGCTTCATTTGGAAGCAATAAGTTCCAAAGCACAGTGGGCTGCAGCACGTTTTAATTATTGATTTCAATTCTCAACGTCCTACATGTTCTCAACCACCCTTTACATATTTGGTTTCAAAATATGTTTAGACTTAAAATTGCTATTTGCAGCCTTTTGTCAAGAAATCCTCTAATTTATTTAATCTGGGCTTTCAGGTCATGAAAAACACCCTCAACTTCAAAATCTGTATTAGGGTTTAAATGTCATATTTTCACCAAATTTGGAGGCCGGAAGTGCCTTTCTCTAGATGGTTTGTTCTGGTCCATGTTATTATTTGTCTGAAATAACGTAACAGCTTTGGTTTCCCAAGTCTATTCCTTTCGGAGAAACCTATTTCTTTTGCACATTTTAAAAATAAAAAATAAAAATTCCCTATGAGGCACTGGAAGGAGAGGCAATTAATGCGAATTTGATAAAACATAATGTATGGGGCTGACAGTAAAAAAGCAATGCTTGTTTGATTTTGACTAGTATTGTCTTTAAATAATGGTCTTCTTTTGGCATTTAATGTATATTTGTCGGCAATAAACATAATTTATGAATATTTTAACACATGTGTACTCAGTGGGGTGGATTATCATACTGATATAAATAGAATTAATGAGCAGTCAACCTGCCACATGTCATGACATATGACAGGGCAGCGAAAGCACAGAAATAATTCTCAGAGTTTCATGATAAAGCCTTTTTCTTTTTTCAACTTTTTAAAACTACTACCCGTCTTTATTTTCCCTTTATTTTGGGGTATGGTTCGCCAACTAGGAATCTGGATTCAGGTTTTAGTACAAGTCTACTTTTTGATAGTCAAAAAGACTATTATCTTGCCTCCTTTAAAACAAAATAAATATATTTGAACAAACTGACCCCATTCAGCCAAATTTCTGAGAATTGGTCATAGATAGACAATGATTTGACATATTTTAACTAGGAAAAAAATCAGTATCTTCTTTTCTTCTTTTCATTTTGTGGCAATAGTATGATCACGCCCAACTGCAGCTACCAGACCTTTACAAGAACAAAAACTTTCTGAATGCTTCTAAATTCTAAAACAAATCTGATGGGCATAGCGCCTGGATAGAATTCTCCTGAAGAAAACATCTTCTTAGCCAATTATTTGTTCTCCTTGCACACAAAGCAACAATCTGTTAAGCGTGCCTAATAAGATTTTTTTTAAAGGAATAAACCCAATGTTATAAAGCTACCTCTTCAAACAGTATACACGGGCATGCAAATTCCTCAGTTTCACCATACTTCCTTTGACAAAACATTCTTTTCTTGAGGAGGCAAACTGAAATTTAAAATTAGTCTTTATTTTATTTTATGATTCTTATAACTTGATTCTGGGTCAAAATGAGAAACATTAAACTAGCTCATGGACTGCGTTGTTGGATGATCTGGCAGGAGGAAAGCAAGCCTTGGCAACGATCTGATGCTCCCACTTCTTTAGAGACACAGATGGCAGAGTTGCAGCCTTCATTCCTCTTTATCTTTTCTTTTCCAAGAGAATATTCAAAGCTGCTTGCCACCACCATCCCTCCATTCCCACCTTCAGCTTTAAAAGCACTGTCACCCAAAACCAAAGCTAAGTCCTCCACCGGGCAAGCCCCAGGATGCTTTGGGGAAATAACAGAATGTGACCCCCCTCTCCCGGCTCCTGGTCATCTGTTGGAGGAGGGGACCGCACTGTGTGGGGCTCCGGGCTGATGAACTTCCCTGGCGTGATTCCCTTGGGGAAATCCAGCTCTTTCATCAGCAAAGAAAATGGGCACCACCTAGTGCTTTTTCGACGCAAAGGCTGCTTGTGGGGCTACAGGAGTGAGTGGGCCTGGCGTGGGTGGCTGACCTTCACAGAGGCAAGAAGAAAAGACTCAAGTTGGCTCCAACCACTATGACCAAGACGTGAAAAAAAGCCAGTGGCAATCTTAAGACAAATGAATGGCAACTGCTTCCACGTCAGAGGTTATCTTAGGGTTATTTCCCCCCTCCTTTTCTTTTTCTAAATAATTATGGGTCCATTCATGAGAAATGACATTTGTACTTCCTAAGATGCTAATGTCCCCTGTATTTGTTTTCTGCCTTTTCATTCCTTCTGCAGTTAACTTGTATGAATTTCTAAGAATTTTTCATTTCATCCGAAGTGACAAAGCAGAGCAAGCCATCCCACCCCCTAAGCTATTTTAACAAGGAGCCTGTCTGGAGTGCTCCTAACGCAACAAATAGCTTTTATGAAAAATGGCTTGTAGCACAAAATCTTTTGCAGTGCAATAAGATCAAGTTAACCCCCATGCCTCTAGGAAAAAGCCTAGGAAGTTTTATCTGATTGGCAAAATGGACCCAGATATGAGTTCAAGGATTGAGTACACTTTGATGAAATTTCACAGCAATGAAGTCTGATTATCTGAATGACTGCTTAAGCCCTTTAAAAAATAACTTGGGGAAGCACTAGATTTTTTTGTTGTTGGGAAAATAGATAGTCCTGTAGGGAATGGTAGCATAGCCATTATAGACTGCTTATTTTTTTTCTGTAACACTTGGCTTCGAATTACTCTTAATCACTGTTGCATTCAAAAATAATAATACTAATGATTTCTCTATTGCTATTAAGTGGATCATTCTTCAATAAAATTAGAAACCTTCGTACAGGCAGGATGGAGAGTAGAAATGGGAAAATGAGTTACCTGCTACACATAACTGGATTAACAAGGACCTGCGACACACCCAGGAACTAACTAGCTGACTCTGAACTCCTTAGGGATCTGCTTATCGGATATGCTGCACAACAGAATTCAGACAGAAAACAGACTTCGCAGAAACAGATAAAAATGATTATAACTACCCTCAGCTAAGAGCTCAGTGTCCATGGGAAGAAAGCTAGGTATAATGGAATGAAGAAAGCAAAACCCAGTTCTGAACTTTCCTCCTTCTCCTAAGCCAGCTTCTCCTGTTGTAAGAGAATAACACTACTTAGGTACAGCACTCAGCAAATGTATTATGAACTAAATTAATGTGTCTGTATTAAGTGATTTATTTAAAATAAACCTAAAATTTATATCAAGGAGGAAAATATCTTAAAATGAATTTCCTCTGTAAGCAGTAAGAAAAAATAAAATGAGCTTATCTCTGAGATTACACTGATAACATACTAACATCTTGAGGTTTATAACAGAGAGATGAGCTTGTCTTGACAGATGTAAAATGTACATGAATTGATGAACTGAAGCCATCAGGTGTGGCTGAGCCTTCGTTTTCCCAAATATGTGCCTACAGGGTAACCAGTGGCTATCTTAATCACCTTTCAAATGAAAGCTGAATTGCCCTGGCCAGTGTTGCACCGTTGGTTGTGCATTGTCCCATGCACCAAAAGGTTGCTGGTTCAATTCCTGGTCAGGGCACTTGACCAGGTTGTGGCTTGATCCCCTGCAGGGGGAGTGCAGGAGACAGCTGATTGAAGTCTCCCTCTCACATCGATGTTTCTCTCTCTCCCCGCTCTCTTTCTTTCTCTCTAAAAAAATAAAAAATAAATAAAAATGAAAGCAGGATTATGATTTGCATTCAAATTGAATTCTTCTATGACTAATATCACCACCATTCTGGTCAGCCTCTTAAACAAGCCCCCCAAATTCCTGCTTTTTATTCCCCTCTCTCCCGGCCCATCTGCCCCACACCCTGACCCCTTTTCCCTCCTGCCTGCTTTCCTGGATGCCTGAGTTCACAGTGAAACCTTCTGGTAATGACAGTGCTGAAGTGGTAATGTACTTCCCTGCCTCCCCATCAGCAGCACTTGATACCGCCATGGGGGCCAGTTCAGGGGCAGGAACATGCTTTCACATTTTCTAGAGGCAAAAGGCACCCATTCAACTTCCTGCCTTGACTAACTCCGCAGTTTCACTAAGTTTTGACACCAAAAAAAAAAGATATTTTATCAGAGAAGAAAAGGAAAGAGGTGAGCGAGGAGGAAGAGGAAACGAAATTGGAGAGAGAGGAAGAGGACCAGTAAGCAAGAGGGAAGGGGGGAAGAAAAGAGAATCAATCTCTCTCTCTCTTTCTCTCTCTCTCTCTCTTTTTTGCTCAATACTGTGTCAGTGAAAACAAATAATACGTTTTGTTTCTTCTCCCTGGGATTCACCGAAGAATTCCACATAATACATAAGGGGTTAAGGTAAGTAATATGAAGTAAAAGGATTAGACTTGGAGGAAAAACAAACGATGCGTTCCTATGGTAATATGGACTCTGTAGAATTAGAAATGGTCACCATGTGATGATACACTTAACCTCTCATTCTCCCTCTTTCACCTCTGACAGGAAGAGCTGGTGCATCCAGTGGCCTCAGCGCATGTGACCTGGTGACACCTGAGCACACAGTCTGCCCAGCTGCTCCACGTGCCAGGGTGGGCCACTGTCCTCACACTCCCATGTTTAATGGCTGGTGTGTCACTCTGCCGAAGTAACCAAACTGAAAACAATCAATAGCTTTACCCAAATTCCTATTATTTTAAGGATAAAGTAAGAGTTATTTCTTCACTGTGAGGAGCACGGGAGATACTGTTGGTTGTAGTTTAAATAAAATTGATTTTTCTTGCTTCGGGACTCAGATCACTCAATGTGCTCTTAGTGTTTCAAGCTTGGATGAATACATAATACATAAAACAGTTATATCTGCTCTTTGGGAGGCACTCTGTTTGCTAATGTCAGTGCTGCTTTACTCTATGGTTTCATAAGTTTGAGTCCACATGAGGAAGGTGGGTAGGGAGCCTGAGGACAGAGGCAGGAAAGAAGGAACATTAGTCTGAGTTCTTACTGTCAGGCCCACTTTCATGCTCTTTTCCATATAGCAAGCCAATGAGTTAGATCCCTGAAGCCAAGTCTGTCTTGCCACAGAGCTTGTATTTTTCCACCATATCAACAACCAAAACTCACAATGAGAACAACTTTTTGTAATGTAAGCCTACATATGAGTACATTGCTGAAACGAAGTTTCATAAAACAAAACCATTATACACACAATTCACTTGGATTTCACTCATCCTGCTCTATTTTAGTTCAGCTACTTCAAATGCTGGTTGCAACCCCACTAAATTGGTCTCACAACCTACTGATATAGCATGACTCACAACTTGGTAAATGTCATACTACATCATGCTGTCCTTCAGAATTTTAAATTTTGTTCTGTTGGACTGATATCAGTATGGTGACCAAAAGTGTACTTGCAAGTAGTGTGCAGACGGTTCCATCAATATGATTCAAGTTTTCGACTTTTTCATCTAAGAACTGAGAGTTACAATATTTACTCCCTAAAACTCTCATGAGTTGAATTCATTGACACTGTTCTTTGCTTCTCGAAGAGTCTGTGACTTAGAATAAAAACAATTTAAAATTGAGATAAGTTTCTTAGTAATAAAAGGCATGAGAAGAAATTGTCATTATTATTATTATTATTGCTATTGTGAATCATTGTGAACTCACTACCTACCAGCCACTGTTCTTTGAGCTTTAAATATGGTAACTCATTTAATCCTTACTATCACTTATGAAGTAGGTAAATAACATTACTTCCACTATATAGCCAGCATTTCTTCATCTTCCTTACCACAAATTTCCCTTCTAAAATGTTATTATATATCTCAAAAGATGAATAAGGTTATGACTATGATTCAAGAAATCTGCATTTTTGTGGTTAATTTAAATAAAATATAAAAGCCTGTATCATCTAGTTGGTTTGATGAATTGACTGTCTTTTAATAATAAATCATGTAATTAAAAAAATTTGTAGAAAACTTCCAGGGTATATAGAGAGTCCCCCCAAAATTTATACACACACATTTTGAATACTTATACTATTAAATGTAGTGTTTATTAAAATACATTTTGTTTTCAAGATTGAGCTATCAGCTGTTAAAGTGTGTAGTCATTTCTTTGGGGCACCCTGTAGAGTAAGAGGTTAGCATGTATGCACCTCCAAGTAACACAGATTCCCAGCCATAAGGGTCTATAATATCTGGCAGTGCAAAGGCAATTCAGGTGCCGGGGCTGGTTGATGCAGCAGTTCATCAGTGTCATCAAGGATTCAAAGCCTCTTCATTTTTCCGTCCTCCCATCTCTCACCAGCTTCACCCAGATAGCTGCACAGTTCCAGGTGTCACAGTCAGACTCTGCAGTGATGAAAAGAAACGTCCTTTCCTCAGGAGTGAATTAAATGCTCCTTAAATTTAAATCAGCATTTTTCTTTGGCTAAAAGGAAAATGCTAATTGCTAAACCAGGCAGTGGCCAGGGAAATGGGATCACTGTGACTGAATCAGTTCTGCCGCCCTGGAAGTAGGAATGAGGTTGCCTACCCTGAAGTAGGTGGGTCTGTGGGCAAGAAAGGTGAGGTCTTGTGAGAAAATATATACTAAGCAAGAATTATCTGATTCAAGGAAGGAAAATGTTTGGAGGGAAAGATCTGGTGAAATATAATGTAAGACCATTTCCTGTTAGAAAATACATTTAATGTTTCATAAAAATTAGCGAATTTAACAAGGAAACATATCTATAAAGAATCCACTGTGTGTTTCCTGTTTCATCTGAAATTTAACAAGAGCCAGTGTTTTCATTACCAGGAAGAAGAAAACTAAGTAGATTAACAAAATAAACAGCTGAAAAGTGTCAAGGTTCATGAAAATAAACGAACACTATCCTATTTAATACACTAAAGGCAGGTTGGTATTTGCCAACAAATACCAGGTAAAATATCATAGGCTTTACTATTTTCTATTTCCTGGATGGCTTTGTTCTAATTCATTTAACAATATTTCCCAAGTGAAAATTTAGTTTTGGTTTTGAAAAATATCCATATAAAGGCACATAGACTAATAGTGTTCTCTGAGTTTTAATGGGACCTGCAGTTTCCAATATTTAGGTTGAGTTTTTCTTGTTATATTATTGCCTCTAAACAACCTGTTCCCCTGTCAAAACATGCTAAGTGGTTTTTATTCTTTTCTTTTAACTTCTCGTTTTGACATTGTTTCAGATTCACAGAAAAGAGCCATAAGAATGGCTCAAAGAATTCCTGATTATTTCCCAAATGTTAGCAATTTACCACGATTCCTTTACCTATCTCTGTTGTGTGCATGCAAACAGACAAGCAGCTATATATATTTATATACATATATAAAAATATATATACCTATACATATTCATGTACATATGTGTGACACGTGTTCACACACAAACATGATTTCCAAATAATTTGAGAATATGTTATAAAAGGGATCCTCTTTTAACCCTAAATACTATGTGTGTAGCTAATAAAGGGTATACCCTTACAAAACTACATGCAATTATCAAAGTCAGAAAATTAACATTAACACAATACTATTGCCGAGTTTATAAATTTTATTTAGATTTTACCAAGTATCTCAATAATGTTTTTATGGCACAAAAAAAAATTAAAGCATCATGCACCACATTCAGTTGTCATTTCTCTTACTCTTTCTCATTCTGGAACAGTTCCTTAGTCTTTCCTCAATGAACTGCTTTTAATATTTGTCATTAGCCAATGAAATACCATTCAAACCTGTCAGAATGCCTACCATCAACAAATCAACAAATGAATAGTGCTGGCAAGGGTGTGGAGAAAAGGGAACCCTCATACACTGCTGTGGGAATATAGACTAGTGCAGCCACTGGGAGAACAGTATGGAGTTTCCTCAAAAATTAAATATGGATCTGCCATTTGACCCAGTTAGCCCACTTCTAGGAATATATCCTAAGAAACCCGAAGCACCAATCAGAAAGAAAGTATGAACCCCTATGTTCATAGCAGCACAATTTATAATAGCTTAGATCTAGTAACAGCCCCAAGTTCCCATCAGTAGCTAAATGGATAAAAAAGCTGTGGTACATTTATACCATGGAATACTATGCAGCTGTAAAAAAGAAGCATCTCTTACCCTTTGAGACAGCATGGAGGGACCTAGAGAGTATCATGCTAAGTGAAATAAGTCAGTCAGAGAAAGACAAGTATCACATGATCACATTCATATGTGGAATATAAGTAACAAAATAAACTGATGATCAGAGTGGATCCAGAGATATGGAAGCATGAAACAGAGTACAGAATCTCAGAGGGAAGGTGGGGGAGGATCAGTGGGTTGGAGGTAATCAATCAAAGACCTTGTATACATATATGCATAACCATGGAAACAGATAATAGGGTGCTGAAGGCATGGGGTGGAGTTGGGGGGAGGAATGGACGGGGTCAATGGAAGGGAGGGGGATATATGTAATACTTTCAACAATAAAGAATTATTTTTTAAAAATTTGTCATTAGCAAAACATACTAAAAAAGTAAACATCATTCTACAGCAATGGATTTATTATGGATGATTGTTTGGCATTTGTGCTGCTCCTGCAACCTTCCTTTACCAGGGATTGTTAGTGTGAGCATATTTTCACTGATCATTTAAAAGACCTGCACCAGAGAATATGAAGGACAAACTGAGGGAAATGGTGATCCATTAGCTACTAATTAATTCACTATTGCTCATGAATAGCAGCTACAAGAACATCCCAAAGCACCTGAGACATTTCTAAGTTAAAAATAAATTGAAGACATTATAGAAAAAAATTTTAAAAACATTGATTTCAATAACTGAATGCCTAGATGCAATTCCTATAAGTACTTCAATCTAAATAATTACAATGTAGGTATTTTAAACTGGTTGAAAATACATTATTTAACGACTGTGCAGAATTTGGTTTATGATATAAAGACATTCTGGTCAATTTTCTTTTCTTTTTTATTAACAGTTTTTAAAAAATATATTTGTATTGATTTTGGAGAGGAAGGGAGTGAGAGGGAGAGAGAGACAGAAACATCAATGATGAGAAAAAATCATGGGACAGCTGTCTCCTGCACGCCCCACACTGGGGATCAAGCCAGCAACCCAGGCATATGTACTGCCCGGAAGTCGAACCATGACCTCCTGGTTCATAGGTTGTTACTCAACCATTGAGTCATGCTGGCCAGGCCTATTTTTATTAACATTTGAATTAACCTTTAAAAAAATCACATATTTAAGTCAGTAAAGCCTCAGAAGCTCATTTTCTTTCACAGTGCTCATTGATGATTTTAATTCTCAATTTCTCAGATTTCATCTACATAACAGCAAGCAAATACTTTAGAAATAAATGGTTCCAAACAGGCATGGGCAAGGGTGTGTTATACATATCTCCTTTTTCTGGAAGTTCCCAATAAAATGTTCTCTAAATTTTTTTTCAAACCAGTGTAGTCTGTCACACATAAAAAGAATGATTAGCTGTCATCAGGTTATAGGCAAACCTCTAACTGATCCTCCTGTTTCCCTCCAGTCTTACAGAAGAGAAGGAAGGAATTACACTTGAGGAAGAGAACATCCCCAAATGGGCTGCGCCTAGGGCATCTAAATCAGTAGCTGGGGTTAAAAACACTTGGCTCCGTTCAAAAAACACTTTTTTCAAGTTGATTTTTTTACACGCATCTTAAAAATAAGGTTGTTCCTTGAAGTAGGGTTAGTAGCACCAAACCCTTACCCTTTTCTCAATAGTGAAAACAAATTATGAACCTTTTCTTCCACCGCAGAGTTGGAATACAACAGTGAGCAGGAAATCATTTGTTCACTTGAGTTCAAGATTATACTCGAGTCTGACTGCATAAACTCATTCACACGTAAGAAGAAACAAAATGCTAACAACTCTCTGGGTGGAGTGTCAGAGGCTCAGTGTTTACACAAAGAAATTGAGGGAAAGATTAGAGAACAATTTTCTCTTGGGGAATGATAACGTTTAGGGGTCTTTTGTAAGGGAAGTCCTTTGCTAGGATTAAAGGCAGGATTAGTGGCAGAGAATTGAGAAATTGAAATAGAGGGCCTCTTAAAATAGCAAATTAGACTATCCAGGGAGGTCTTAAAACGTGAATTCTAAGGAAATGTGTAATACTTAAGAAGAAAAGATGAATTCAAACTCACTATTTCAAAATGATGACACTGTAAGTGGATCACAAAGTGATGGAATTGCCAGGGCCTTCAAGGAAAATCAAGAGACCAATACTTGGTGACTTGAGTTAGTTTTAAGTGGAGGTACAAATTCAAGAAAACTCAAGGAGTGATGTCAGCATCATGGTAGAGTGAGAGGACTCCTCTGTATCGCCCCTTAAATCTACAACTAGTTGCACACCTATAATCTAACAAGGGTTCCTCTACTCATCAGTAGCATGCCAGAGAGATCCATACATTGGTACTTCTGAAGGTGATCTTATTGGCATTCATAGGGTAGGCAGACTTGGGGAAAGGATAGGCATAATATCCACAAACATGGTTCCGGGACACTGTAGCTGAGCCTGTGGTCCTAAATGCAGTAGCAGAGGAGGAGTTGGAGTGGAGCCCCCACATTATGACCTGGTGGAGAGTAGGAGGGGCTAAGGTAGCTTCACTGTCCAAGAATCCAGCTCCTTCCCCCACATGTGGCTGAGCCCAGTAGCAGCAGCAGAGATGTGTCCTCGGCCTCCAAGCTACAGCGCATTGCCACCAGTAACCATAAGAAACCAGGTAATGGCACAATGAGCTTGCAAAGCTAGCCCTCCTCCACATGCCACATCTCCCTACTACAATGGTGATGCCCTAAGACCCAGGCAGAGACACCCGCCACCCTGGTCACCCAGAAAGAGACTCCCACAACCACAGTGATGTCTGCCACCATGACCCTTGAGGGTAAGTAGCACAGGTGATAGAAAACAAAAACTTGGACGATAGCACCATCTGCTGGTAAGCAAAAGAAAGACCTCCAATTATCATCCTGTCCAATTGTTAAAATCAAGAGTACCTAAATTAGAAAGGTGTTCATTACTTCAAATGTGCTGTCAAAGGAACAAGCCTCGAGAACCATAAACAACTAAGGTAACATGGTAACCCTAAAAGGAAATGACAAGTCTCCAGAACACAAATACAAATTGTGCAAGACTGTGATCTAAATGATAGAGTTCAAAATAGCAGTCATAAAGAAACTTAAGATACAAAAAACTCTGAGAGGCAATTCAATCAGATCAGAAATAAAATTAATGAACAGGAGGAATATTTTACCAAAGATATTAAACCTATAAAAAATAACTAAACATAAATTCAAAACCTCAATAACTGTATAAGAGAGATGAAAGGGGGGCAGTAGAAAGCATTAAAAACCAAGAAGACCATACAAAAAAAGATAATGAGCTTGAAAATAATAATTTAGAAATGATTCAAGTGGAAAAAGAGAGAAAACTAATGTTTTTTTAAAAATGAAAAAACTCAAGAAAAACTATCTGACTCCATTAGAAAGGACAACAGAGAAATTATACAACTCCATTAGAAAGGTATCCAGTAGAATGATAAAATTCCATTAGAAAGAGACATATAGAATAGGTATCCCAGGAGAAGAGAGGGAAAAGACAACAGAGGACCTATTCAAAGAAATAATTGACGGGACCTTCCCAAACCTAGGCAAGGAACTGGACATTCAAGTATAAGAAGTAACAGAACATGCAATAATCTAAATACAAAAAGACCTTCTCAAGACACATTATATTAAAACTGTCAAAAGTTAATAATAAAGAAAGAATTCTCAAGACAGATAAAAATAAAAACCAAAAGAAAAAACAACAATAACCTACAAAACAAACCCCAACAGATTTCTCAACAGAAACCCTACATGCCAGGAGAGAGTGGAATGACATTCATAATATTAAAAGATAGAAACCACCAGCCAAGAATAATATATCCAGCAAAGTTATCCTTCAGATAGGAAGGCAAATTAAAGATTTTTCCAGACAAACAAACCACAAGATCCGATGACAAGTAATGTTTAAAGAAACACTTCACTTGAAACAAAAAGACAAGAGTACACAAAACTATGAGAAAGAAGCATAAAATTGCAACTCTATTTTAGAACAGGATGTTAAACACTTAATTACAACATTAAGGTTAAAGATGATTTTGCTCAGTGGATACAGCATCGGTCTGCAGACTTAAGAGTCTCAGGTTTAATTCCAGTCAAGGGCATATGCCTGAGTTGCAGGCTCCAGTCCCAGTAGGGGGCATTCAGGAGGCAGCTTATAGATGATTCTCTCTCATCATTGATGTTTCTATTTCTCTCTCCCTCTCCCTTTCTCTCTGAAATCAATAAAAATATATTTTCTGTTTTAAAAATGAAAAAAGCGAGAGGTCAATGGGGAGGAAAAGAAACTCATATAATACTTTTAAACAATAAAGAATTTAGCCTTAGCTTGTTTGGCTCAGTGGATAGAGTGTCGTGGGCACATCCCCAGTAGCTGATCGGTGTTTCTCTCTCATGGATGTTTCTACCTCTCTAGCCCTCTCCCTTCCTCTCTATAAAAAAATCAATAAAATATCTTTTTTTAAAAAAATAAAGAATTTAAATTTAAGGAAAAGGAATAAAGCATGAAAATTATTATAGTTATTGCAATGTGATAATGAACAAAAAACATAAAAAGGGACAATTTGTAACAAAACACAAAAGGGGAGGAAGGAAAGGATGATTATTGTATAGGTGAATGGAGATAAGACACTATCACAAGAAAAATGACCATTTTGTTTACAAGACATTTTATACAGACCTCATGCTAAGCACAAAACAAAAATCTAGAGCTGAGACACAAAACACACAAACACACACACAAAAAAAAATCATAGAAAAAAACACCAAACTATAATAATAGACAGAAATCAGAAACACAAGGAAAAATAAAGAAAATGCAAAGCAATTACAAAAAAAAAAAAGTAAGACATCAGTATTAAGTCCTAATAATCACCTTAAATATAAATGGATGGAACTCACCTATCAAAAGGCACAGAGTAGATATAGAAATTAAAAAACAAGGAACACATCTAAGCTCAAAGACAAGCATAGGCTCAAAGTGAAGGGGTAAAAGATGATACTACAACCAAATGGTATCAACAAAAAGTGGGGGTAGCCATACATATATGAGACAAACTAGATTTCAAGACCCAAAAAACAGTAACAAGAGACAAAGATGGACATTTTAAAATGATGAATGAGATGAGCCAGCAAAAAGACATAACGTTTATCACTATATATGCCTCCAATGTAGAATCACCAAAATACATAATGCAATTATTAACTGATCTAAACAGAGAAATAGATAGCAATGTAATAACAGGAGATATGAACATCCCACTTATATAAATATTATATTAATTATTCAGACAGAAAATTTGGCCTTAAATGACATATTAGACAAGATGGAGTTAATATTTCATCACAAAGCAATAGAATACACGTTCTTCTCAAGTGCACATGAAACATTCTCAAAGACAGACTTATTTTGTGTTGGGAATTGTTTTGTGTCAATAAATTTAAAGAACTCAAATCATGACAAGCATCTTTCCTGACCACAATAATATGACACTACAAATCAACTACTAGAAGAAAGCTGGAAAAATCACAAATAAAAATAAAACAACATGATACTGAACAACTATTGAGACAATGAAGAAATAAAAAAGGAACCAAATAATACATAGAGACAAATAAAAATTAAAATGCAGCATACCAAATCTTTGTGATGCAGCAAAAGCTGTACTATGAGGGACATTTATAGCAATACAGGCCTACCTCAAAAAACAAACAAATAAAAAATCTTAAATAAACAACCTAATATTAAACCTTAAGGAACTAAAACAAGAAGAACAAATAAAGCCCAAAGTCAGTACAAGAAAGAAAATAATAATAAATCAGAATAGAAATAAGTGAAATTTAGAATAAAAATGCAATAGAAAAAATAATTCAGAGTTCTTTCAAACGATAAACATAATTGATAAACTTTTAGCTAGACCAAAGAAAAACGAGAAAAATTTATGTTAAAAAAATCAGAAATGAAAGAGAAGTTACCACAGATACCACATAAATACGAAGGGTTGTAAAATAATACTATAAAAGGCTATCTAGCATGAAATTGGACAATCTTGAAGGAATGGAAAAATTTTTAGAAGCATGCAACCTTCCTAGATTGAATCATGAAGAATAAGAAAGCCTCAAATGACCAATCACTATCAAGGAAATTGAAACAAGTAATCAAAACCCTCCCCTCAAATCAAGTACAGGACCAGATGGACTCATTGGTGATTCTACCAAACATTCAAAAAAAAAAAAAAAAAGAAAAGATTTAATACCTATTCTTCTCGGAAGGCATACTTAAAAAAATTTTTTTTCCTTTGTTAATCCTCACCTATGGATATCTCTCCTTTGATTCTTGAGAGAGTGAAAGGGAGGGAGAAGAAGAGAGACAGAGAAACATCGATGTGAGAGAGATACTTCGATTGGTTGCCTCCCACACATGCCTAACTAAGGCTGGGGTTCGAACCTACAACCCAGGCACATGCCCTTGACTAGAAATCAAACCTGGGACCTTCAGTGCACAGGCCAATGCTCTAACCATTTAGAAAACTCACCAGAGCAAGGAGGAGGGAATGTTTTTAATTTATTTTACAAGGCTAAGACATCACATGTTGGGGAGCACATGAGACTTGGTTGGAAAGTTTGTAAGAGGACATTCTGAGAAAAGGGAAATGTGCTGAATGTGGCCTGCCCTGTTGATTGGAGTTTCAATTTAGGGGAGTGCCAAAGGCAGTGCCCCTGATTATTCCTTGAAACTTCCAAAAAAGTCTGTGCATGTGCAGACCCGTGGGTGTTTATTGGAATCCTTATGCTTAATCTTTTGGTGCACTTGCTTAAAGGACACTGCAAACACATGTGTCCTCCAATATTATTTACCCTATTAATTGTATCTGAAAGATAAACTATCTCAAACTGCTATTATAATAAAAGCCTAACAAGGCAGGTGATCCAGGCTGTCTGGTTCTTTTGCCCAGGCAGTCTCTTAGCCCTCTCTTTCACAGCAAATGTTGTGTCAGAGTAATCATTCATCTGTTGCTCAGGGTCTGCTGGTCAGCCCTGGCAATCACAAACTGTATGACATCACTCATGTGGAATATAAAACAAAAAACAAATGAACTAACAGAACAAACAAATAGATTCAGACAACAGAATAGTGATTACCAAAAGGGGAAGGGGTGAGGGGAGGGCAAAATGGGTAAAGGGGTCAAATATATGGTAAGAGAATGAAACTAACTTTTGGTGGAGAGAACACAACAGAGTACAGGTATCCTATATAATAAAAGCCTAATATGCTAAGTGTCCTGTCGGCCATTCAACCAATCAAAGCATAATATGCTAATGATATGCTAAGGCTACTCATCCACTCATTATGATGTGCACTGACTATCAGGGGAAAGATGCTCTGACCAGCAAGTGAGCTTGCTGCTGTCGTCCAGCTGATCAGGATGGAGCAAGACAGGACAGACATGCCCTAGAGCCCTCCCGCAGTCCCTTCCCAGCTGGCCAACCTCCCGAGACCTTCCCCAGTCTTGATTGTGCACTGGTGGGGTCTCTGGGCCTGGCCTGCACCCTCTCACAATCCAGGACTCCTAGGGGGATGTCATAGAGCCAGTTTCAGCCCAATTCCATAGGCCAGGGCTAGGGACCCCACTGGTGCATGAATTCATGCACTGGGCCTCTAGTCGAAATATAATGTTGTACACCTGAAATTCATATAATGTTATTAAGCAATGTTATCTCAACACATAAAAGCAAAAAGAAAATACTAATGATTTACAGATTCAGTTATTGCTACAAGACTGCTAAAGAACAATCATAATTTGAAACTGAATGCATATTGTTCTTTTTATCTGATTTCAAAACGTTAGTGTTATCATAAGTCATACTTTTAGCAGAACTGCTACAAATAAATGTTTGAGTTTGGCACCTTATAGTAAAATTCAAAACTTCTAAATGTAAAAGAAGTAAAATGAAAAGTTCCACTTGGAAGCAAAAACTAATGTATAAGTCTGAACTTGACACTCTTCCTAAGATAACATTGGTTCCCAATTACCTACAAAATAAAAATCAAATTTCTTATCTTGCTATATCAGCTAGACTACTGGCAGGAAAGAGCTGGGACTTAAAAATAATTTTTAAGGGGACTATTTATAGAGGTGTTAAAGGGACTATTTATAGAATGTTGAGACGCTCAGTAACTAGTAACCAGAGGGGCAAGGAGTGGGACAACATGGTCATCACAACCTTTAGAGAATTGTAAACATGGAAAAGGGGCCACTCAAGAAACTATCTAGTCAAAGATTCACTACTTTGAACCTTGGCTGAATATTAGAGCTTAAAGAATTACTGATAGCCTAGGTCTGAGATTCTAATTTAACTAGGGGCCCGGTGCACAAAAATTTGTGCACTCGGCGTGGAGGGAGTCCCTCAGCCCGACCTGTGCCCTCTCACAGTCTGGGACCCCTCAGTGGATGTCCTATGATGGCCCCAGTCTGCCAGGTGCCTTCTGTGTGTGTGTGTGTGTGTGTGTGTGTGTGT
>PVJC01032138.1:0-20133 GCA_004026665.1 Murina feae
CCGCAGCCCTTTAACGAAAGTGAAGCTGATCAATGAGCTGAATGAGCGTGAGGTCCAGCTTGGGGTGGCGGATAAGGTGTCCTGGCATTCGGAGTACAAAGACAGCGCCTGGATCTTCCTGGGTGAGGTTTCCATCTTTCTCCAGCAGTGCTTCTCAGTCTCTACTGCCCTGCTTTCCTAACATTTCAGCTTTTCCTCCTTTCATACCTCCCGACATTCATCACCCAGTTTTATTTCTTTCTGTTGTCTGCCCATGAATCTGTTTTCCATATTTCTTTTCTCCCCTGTCTAGTTTGCTCTTCCTGCAACCCAGTGCTGTTACATTTTGCCATTCATTGTACTGAGTCGTGCCACTTTGTTTTGCAGACCGTTGTTACTATTTGTATAGGTGTGTTTTTTCAGTTACATTTGCCATACAATATTGCATCCGTTTTATGTGTACACATAGTGATTAGACATTTATAGTAACTTACAAAGGGATCATCCCATTAAGTCTGGAACCCATCAGACATGGTACTTACTTAATGACAATATTATTGGTTATATTCTCTCTTTTTACAAAAATATATTTTTATTTATTTCAGAGAGGAAGGGAGAGGCAGAGAGAGATAGAAACATCAAAGATGAGAATCACTGATTGGCTGTTTCCTGCACATCCTGAGGGATGGAGCCTGAAACCTGGGCATTGAGCCTGAAACCCAGGCATGTGCCCCTGACTGGAATTGAACCCAGGATCCTTCAGTCCGCAGGTCCATGCTCTGTCCACTGAGCCAAACCAGCTAGGAATTGGCTATGTTTTGTATGCTGTATTTCACACCTCCATGACAATTTTGTAACTACCAATTTGTACTTCTTAATCCCTTTACTTTTTCACCCATCCCCCACTAACCTCCCTCTCCTCTGGCAACCATAAATCTGTTCTCTGTATCTATGAGTCTGTTTCTGTTTTATTTTTCCATTTTTGTGTTTTAGATTCCACATATAAGTGAAATCTTATGGTGTTTGTGTTTCTCTGTCTCAGATCATTATTATCACCCCTTTCCCCATTATACAGCTGAGGAAACTGAGGCACTGAGAAGTTAATGGTCTTTTTAAGGTCACATAGCTAGTAAGTGAAACAGCCAGAACTATGGGATTCTAGAACTCATGGTCTTAGCCACTATCCCATATTACTGCTAATTCCTTCCTACCCTAATCCCCTTTCTTCAGAATTTATTTTCCTCATCTGAGTAGCTCTGGCCTTCTGTTCATGTTCATATTACCATCTATGTATTCACTTTGTATCACGTCCAGTAATTTGACAATTTGTTGAAAGAGGTGATTGCACCAGTCATGGTGCTAAGCACTTTATATTCATTGTTTTATTTAATTCTTATAACAATTCTGTGAGGTAAGTACTAATATCCCCACTTTATAGATGAGGAAGGAAACTTTGCAGGGGAATTTATTTTCTTTCTTTTTCTTTTTTTTTAAACATTATTTTTCACTTCTAGGTCTTTTTTAAAAATATATTTTATTTATTTTTTACAGAGAGAAGGGAGAGAGATAGAGAGTCAGAAACATCTATGAGAGAGAAACATCAATCATCTGCCTCCTGCACACTCCCCACTGGGGATGTGCCCGCAACCAAGGTACATGCCCTCGACCATTATCGAACCTGGGACCCCCGAGTCTGCAGGCCGACTCTCTATCCACTGAACCAAACTGGTCAGGGCGGAATTTATTTTCTATGAAATGCTTAACAATTGACTAATCCAGAGTCTATGTGTGGTGGAGTTAATATTTGCATATTTAAACTGGTTTCGGATCTTAGTAGTGAATTTGTGAGTAAGGAGTAGATGGGTTCAAGGTATGTTTGTGGAAGCAGAGTTTTGTTCTGGAAGAAATCTTCTTTTTCCATAAGAGTTTATGTGTGAGGAGGATTAGTTTGGTTAGTGGCAACTCTGACCTTTCTACTCAGTCACTCCTTTTTCTGTACTATTGTTGCAGTCTATATGCACTTGAGTCATTGCATCAGACTGAATTCTCTGATGGCAGACCGTGTGGCTTACTCTTTTTTGCACCCTCAGTGCCTGGTCTGGTGCATGGTATTAGTAGACACTTGGTAAATGTTAGTTGAACTGAATGAAATGTGATTTTGTCTTCTAGGAGGACTTCCCTATGAACTGACTGAAGGAGATATCATCTGCGTATTCTCACAGTAAGTCCCGTTTCATGTCCTGCTTTCTGGGTGGTCAGATTAGTTTGCTTCCATAAGGTATCTATGTGACATCACAGCAGCCATTTGTTATCATTCTAGGTTGACTGGCTGGCCTGCATGGTGAGAGCTGGTGCTTCTTCTCTAGTGTAGGTCAATCACAGGACATGGTTCTAGAACTCTCCCAGTGTGGAAAATTCCAAGAAGTTGGATGTTTTAGGAGGCTGTCTTGGGAATTCTGGTCTATTTTTACTGCTTTTTCACTAAGGATTGTTCAGTGTGGGCCTACAGTGGAATAGATTGCAACTCCCAGGAAGATACTATGTTGGCCCATCTCCTTGGGCTCCTATAAACTAGGGTTAATTCATGCTCACAGGGCCCTTCTAGGCCCACACCTGTGTGACCTTGTAGAATTAGGGCAAAGCACAGCAGAATTGGTGAAAAAAAGCAAAAGGTTTAGGCAGTAGTTCGCTTTGTTTGTTTCTAGATGAGTGTAAGGTTGGTGAGCAGAGTCCATCTCTTTACCCAGAGGCTGAGAATCAAAGGCTGATGAAGAACACAAATGAATAGGAGAACCTTACATTCTTTATTCTATGAGATGATCGCAGCAGCACTGGGTGAGAGAGGGTCTTGGCAGCTCACACTGGTAGTGACAGCAGTGATTTAGGAGAGGGACTGGGTACAACCCCAGAGCTAAACAGAGTGATTAGACACTCCTTAGAGCCAGGGGGCCTTGGCAGCTCACAGGAGCAGAGGTCCATGGCCCCTGGGTTGTGCAGCCATCAGGGTCAGAGAACTATTGTAGAGAAGTTGGATAGCATGTACAGGCAGAGGACCATGGCAAACAGGATATAGCAAGCAAACGTAGCCAGCACACCCTGGCAGAGACATTGCCATGGGAGGGATGGTTGGGGTCACCCCACAGGCAGGAGGCCCTGGCTGAGTGGTTGGGGAGCATTCAGGGCAGAAGGTCATGGGAAAGACATTGGGCAGTACGTGTGAAAGGGCCATGGTGGAGGACCTGGGCAGGCCACATAGGCAGAGGGCCATGGCAGGGATAGAGGTTGCTTTTTCCAACTTCTGAGCATCAGGAAGTTCACAGAAGGCGCAGTCTATAATGTCTACCCTTTCATGGTACCTCTGCCTGCTAGGAGCTGTTTTTGTCTTATTTGCGTTGAGTGCTGATCAGCTAGTGTGTGGATTTATTCTAATTCTCTACTATGGCTACACACATTGCTCTCCATGAAGATTGCCTTTGTCACTGATAACAGTGGCTTTCAAAAAATAGTTCCTTTTCTGATTATCAAGGTGATGTATAGACATTATAGAACGTTTGGTGAAAAAAAGGTATAAAGGAGATAATAGAGTGTACTTTAAGGAAAACCTTAATTTGGTGTACTTCTTTATCATTTTTTTAAAATTGCTGGGCGTAATTTCCAAGATTTGCTGCTATAAATTATGCTGGTATGTTCATTGTGGTATCTATATCTTTGTATGCATTCCTGATGGTTTCCTTGGTGAAATTACTGGATCCATATGTTAGCATTTTTTTTTATTTCATTGCTTAAAGTATTACAACAAGTGATAGATAAGTATTACAACAGATGATAGATAGATGTCCATTTTTCCCCCTTGCCCTTCGCCCCCCTCCTCCCTAACCCCCAGTTTCCCGTGTCCACTGATTATTCTCCTATGCATGCATGCAAGTCTTTCAGTTGATCATATGTTAGCATTTTTAAGATGTTTTATAAATGTTGGGTATTGCTTTCTGAAAAGGTTATAGCAATTTCCACTCTCACTTAAAATGCCCATTTTTCTGACTTCTAATCAGCAATCATTATTTTAAAAATATTTGCCATATGGCTTCTCATTATTATTTTACTTTGCTTTTATTTCATCATCAGTGAGGAGTACACTTTTTCATAGATTTACAAGTCACTATCGTTGGTTTTTTTTTGTCAATTGTCTATTCATATCCATTGCCTATTTTTTCTATTGGTTTGTTACTCATTTTCTTACTGATTTTATAAGAGCCCTTCATGTATTAAGGATATTAACTCTTTATTATAACACTTGTCATGTATTGTATTACTATGGACTTATTTTTTTAAAGTTTGATGTATTATACTACATTGCCATCGTTATTATTTCTTGATGTTCAAATTCTTCCAATGTGGCCTCTTAGGAGTCCCTTCAAGCCAGCTTCTATATTCTTTTTTTCTTTTGAAAGAATTTCAGGCTTAAAACTTAAAAGTTATAAAATAGTATAAAGAATACTTTTATCCCTTTTACTCAGAGTTCCCAGATGTTAGCATTATACCGTATTTGCTTTATTATTATTTCTCTCCATCTGTACATATTATTTTTTTCTAAATCATTTGAGAGTCAGTTGCAGACATGATGCCCATTTGTTCCTAAATTCTTCAATGTGTATTTCCCAGAACACAAGGACATTCTCCTTTAATCTCAGTATAGTGATCAAATTCAGGAAATCAACACCAATACAATATTATTATCTAAAGACTTTATTCAGCTTCACCAGTTATCCTGATAATGTTTTTATAGCAAAAGGGAAAAAATAGCTTTCTGGTCTTTATCTGTGATGTAAATTGATTAAAGATGAATTTACTAGGATGGATCCTAGTTTGTCATTTGTCTTTTGACTTTACTTATTGTAATTTTTTAAAAATATATATTTTATTGATTTTTTACAGAGAGGAAGAGAGAGGGATAGAGAGTTAGAAACATCGATGAGAGAGAAACATTGATCAGCTGCCTCCTGCACACCTCCTACTGGGGATGTGCCCACAACCAAGATACATGCCCTTGACTGGAATCGAACCTGGGACCTTTCAGTCCACAGGCCGATGCTCTATTTACTGAGCCAAATCAGTTAGGGCACTTATTATAATTTTTATGCTTGCAGAATTATTATTTTTATGCATTCATTTGTAAATTATTTTATGCATTCATTTGTAATAATGTTTAAATTATCTTACGGTAAAATAGACTTTTTAGGAATTTGAATACATTTATAGATTTGTGTAATCACCCCCACAATTGGAATGAAGAACAGTTCCAAAATCTCCCTCATGCTGTCACTTTATAGTCTCCCCCTCTAGTATACTATGTGGCCAAATTTATCAGTCTTTTTTTATTGCTTCTGGATTATGAGTCATAATTAGAAAGTATTTCTCCCTACCCAGCCATCTGTGTTCTCGTCTAGTACTTGTGTGGTTTCAATTTTATGCATTGAAATCTCTGATCCATCTATAGTTATTCTGGTATATAGTGTGAGATAAGGATCCAATTTCATGTGTTTTTTTTTTTCAAGTGGCTAATGAATTGTCCCAACAACGTTTATAAAAATGCCCATATGTTCCCCAGCAAAGTGGGATGTCACCCTTATATATGATTTTTCCATATACATGAGTCTCTTTCTTGGTTTTCTATTCTGTTCTATTGGTCTGTCTGTCTCTTCATGTGCCAGTAAAGCACTACTTAATCATAAAAGCTTTTTAGTGTATTCAATATCTGGGAGAGTTACTCCTAACTATTGTTGTTTTTTAAAGTTTTCCCAACTATTATGTTCATTTTTCCGCAAGGACTTTGGAATCAACTTATCTAGCTCCAGAGGGGAAAACACACAACTTGTATTTTAAATTGGGATTACATTATATTTCAGTATTAACTTTGGGGAAGATTTTGATATCTTTTTTTAAACATATTTTATTGATTTTTTTACAGAGAGGAAGGGAGAGGGATAGAGAGCTAGAAACATTGATGAGAGAGAAACATTGATCAGCTGCTCCTGCACACTCCCACTGGGGATATGCCTGCAACTGAGGTACATGCCCTTGACCAGAATCAAACCTGGGACCTTTCAGTCCGCAGGCCAACGCTCTATCCACTGAGGCAAACCAGTTAGGGCAGATTTTGATATCTTTATGATGTTGACTCATCCTATCAAAGAACAGGGGATGTCTTTATATTTGTTTAAATCTATATTTGTATCTTTCAGGAGTTTAAAAAATTTTTATTTATAAAGGCTTTATACATTGGTTATATATCTTCTAACTGAATGTTGCTTATGTATAAAAAGATAATTAATTTTTGTTAACTTAATGTCCTGTCACCTTACTGAATTGTTATACTCTTTGTTTTTATCATTGTTTATCATTCTCTTGGGTTTTCTGTATATATTACTATATAGAATCTTAAAACAGAGACAGTTTTACTTCTTTTTTCATTTCTTATATCTGTTTTCTGCTAATTTAATAGGCCAGTACCTACAATGTTAAATAGTGTTAAATAATTCCTGATCTTAGTTGAGTCATCTCTTCTAATTTCTTGTTTAAATTCTAGTTTAATTTTTAAAAGAGGTTTTTATTGATTTTTAGAGAGAGAAGAAAGGAGAGGGAGAGAGAGAAATGTAAAAGGGAAACATCAATCAGCTGCCTCCTGCATGCCCCCTATTGGGGTTTGAGCCCGCAACCCCGGCATGTGCCCAGGGATCAAACCAGTGATCTTTTGGTGCATGGGAAAATGCTCAGTCAACTGAGTGATACCGGCCAGGGCTCTGCTAATTTCTATTAAGTAAGATGCTGGATTCCGGGCCCAGGTGTATGTACTTAATCATGTTATATAATGTATCCATCAATTCCCATTTTAATTTTATGACTTTATTTTTTAATTTGTGATACTTTAACTTATCTGGAATTTACCTTTGGATAAGGAGTATGGTAGAATTTTATGAACTCGCATCTGCTTTCCTTAGGTTTGCTTTCTTGGTTTTAGCTACATCCCGTACATTTTAGTATATATTATTCTCATTTTGGTAATTTTCTAAATAGTCTGTCATTGACTTTTTCTTTACTTTGTTTCATTTCCTATTTCATTCATTAGCTAGGAGAGTAGGCTGCAAGTTCTGAGTTTACTTTGAGACCATGCTATAGTCAACATTTTAGAATATATTTTTTTATTGAATTCAGAGAGGAAAGGAGAGGGATATAGAAACATCTATGATGAGAGAGAATCTTTGATCGGCTGCCTCCTGCATTCCCCCACACTGGGGATGAAGCCCACTACCTGGGCATGTGCTCTTGACTGGAATCGAAACTGGGACCCTTCAGTTCGTAGGCCAGTGCTCTGTCCACTGAGCCAAACCAGCTAGGGCTGCTATAGTTAATTTTAATACACGTTTCAAGGATTCTTGAGAAGAAATTGTCATCTTTTTATAAGATTTAAATATATCTGTATATCTACTAGTCTGTCATTAATATTTGTTAGCAATTTAACTGTTATATTATTAATTACATGTTTACTTGTATTTATGTTACATAACTATATATCAATTACATTAACTCTCCTGACCTTTTTTGTCAACTTTGTGTTATTAATTTAAAGTGGTATCTTAAAATCTCTCATGACTTTCATTATGTTTCTCTTTGTGTTTCTGAATTTCATAATTAAAATTTTTTGATTTGTCAATTTGTGCATAAAATTTTATGACTTGTACTTTTATTATGTATCAGGACCTTTTTGGGGGCCTTGAATTCATCTTTAATCTTAATATTACCACCCACTTTTTAATTGAGTGTTCTTGTTATATCCTTGTCTAACTTTTAATTTTTAACCGTTCTATGTTATCTTGTTCTAGATATGTTTCCTGTACAGATTATATTATTTGAATTTCATTTTGTCATCCAATCCGAACATTTTTGCACTTTAAATCAATAATGTTTTACTCTTTTATAAAATAAATAGATATGGGGAGATCGTTAACATTAATCTGGTGCGGGACAAGAAGACTGGGAAATCCAAAGGATTCTGTTTCCTCTGCTATGAAGACCAGAGAAGCACAATTCTGGCTGTTGACAATTTTAATGGGATAAAAGTGAGTGTGCTTACTAAGCAGGATTTGGCTGGATTTTACCGTGTAGGGGTTTGATTTCATTACCCACCTGATCTCCACAGGCTCAAAGACAGTCTGGTCAGCTGAGTATTTTGTGAGGGTTGTAGAGGTATGGGGACATACTGACCAACAGATGATCCCAGGAAATAATTCCATTGGTTCATGATCCTTCCATCCTATTCCTTTCTCCATCTCATAACAACTTATCTCTCTAGGAGTATAGATACCATGCCTCCCTTCCAACCCACCCCGAACCTCTACTTCTCACCTTTTCCTCCTCACACTCCACTCTTATCTCAGGTGTATTGGAAAACAAAGAGACTAGCAAACACTGCTCTTCCATGCTGTCCTGTGGTAGAGGATTTGGTGTTCTATCGTGGCTGCATGACCTAGGACATAGCTGTCCTATGCCTCTACTGACTTAGCAATCAGTACTGGGTGCTGGATATTCTCTAGGTAAAAATCTAAGACCAATTCTATAAAAGTAACTCATTCTGAAGTTTTCTGTCCTTCTTCCTTCTAATACCAACCTCTATAAGAGAGACATTGGGCTGAGGTCAGGCATACATATGCTCTATATGGTCCCCTACACTTATTTAGGAAAAGCATTGCATTTGAACGAGCATTGTCACAGGCTGGGAGTTGACACTTGACTTGCAGAGTTTGTCACTGATTGCACCAGAATTGAACGGTTAGAGACTACAGGACAGAGTGGAACAAGGTACCACGCTTGATTTTTAAGAGAGCCAGCAGGCAAAGGGAGTCACTACAAAAGGAATGTTTTCAAAGATGTTTTGAAATGGGGAACAGGATAGATGACAGAAGCTGCTTAGGCCAAAGATAAGAATAAAAATCTGTTTTTGTATTAGAATTATAAAAGCCAGGCATTTTTCAAATTTTAGATGGCTTTGCCTATAGATTAAGTCTGTATCTGCCTGAATGTTTTTTTTTTGTTTTAAGTGAAGGTTAATGTTTTTGTTGCTAACCGGGAGAGTTATTTTAGTGAAAGTATTAGTGTGAGCCAGTTGTTCTGGTAGGGTGGGGGTGGGACAAAGTGTGAGGGCTTCAGAAAAAAGACAGTGGTCTTTTCAGGACTGGATGAATAGAGCTAGAAAAACAACAACAAAATAAAACAACATAATGATCTTTCTAGATTCCTCCCCCCTCCCAACTGTTGGCCTGCCTTAGCCTCATTCTAATTGCTGTGTCAAGGAAGCAGCTGTAACATTGGGCTTGATTTCAGGAATTTCTTCTAGCTGCCATGGTATATTTCACTGTAAATTATTGTTACAGATTGAAGGTTATTCACTGTTTATGCATATAAATTATGCACTTTTCTCTGCTGCTTGTGGGCAGAACTTCCCAGCCCTTTTCACTTCCCAGCACATGGAAAACATTAAGATATTTGTATGGCACCCTGGGATAAACTGAGGAGGCTACCTGGTACAACTGCCCTGTGGGCTCCAGCTGCCCCAGGCCCCACTGGCTGTGCTGAGAGCTGAGCGAATTAATATCTAGGTATATGTGCGTGATACACCAGGTGGGCAGGTCTGTTTTAGAGATTTTCCAGAAATAGAATTAGCAGGAAGGTAACGGGTATAGTTCAAACCATGGTTCTCTGCAGCTGGGTTTAAATAGTTTGGTAGGAGTGACGTCTTTGCTGAAACATTGTCCATTTTAGATTAAAGGAAGAACTATCCGAGTGGATCATGTGTCTAACTATCGGACTCCTAAGGACTCAGAAGAAATGGATATTGTGACCAGAGAGCTCCAGGAGAAGGGCTGTGGGGCTCACACCCCCTCATCAAATTCACCTGAGGGATCTGAAGAGGACAAACCCACCAAAAAACACAAAAAAGGTAAAGCATTAGGACCTAAGAGAAGATTCTGGGTAGTGTTAGTATTTGATCTGCCTAGAATTGGGCATTCACTGAGACTTGATAATCAATTCTTATGTGTGGAGGGAGGGGGAGGTCTAGGGAACCTTACTTTAATTGGGAAAGGAGAGGTATCGTAGAAGGCTAGTGTTATGGGTTGCACTGTGTACCTTGAAAAGGCATATGTTGAAGTCCTAACTGCTGGTACCTCAGAAAATGACTGTATTTGGATCTTTAAGAGGTAATTAAGGGTGGGAATTGCCTTATACAGTGACTTGACATATCAAGGGTGACAGATCCAACTTGCCTTCCCAGAGGCACTTTTCTGGAAGAATAGCCTGACTGCTTGATGCTACTGCCAAAGATGCTTTCCTTTTGCATATCACCCATCTCCTCCATTTCCCGTTTCTTTTTAAAAATATTTGCATTGACTTCAGAGAGGAAGGGAGAGGAAGCTAGAAATACAAGTGATGAGAGAGAGTCATTGATCGGCTGCCTCCTGCATGCCCCTACTGGGGATCGAGCCTACAACCCGGGCATATGCCCTCACCTGGAATCGAACTGTGACCTGGTTCATAGGTCAGTGCTCAGCCACTGAGCCACGTTGGCCAGGCAATTTCCCTTTTCTTATTCATTGTACCCCTTTTTCACCTCCAGACAAAAAGGAAAAAAAGAAAAGAAAGAAAGACAAAGAAAAGACTGATCAGGAAGAACTGGCAGAGCAGCCAGCCTCCTCTTCAACTCCTAGAAGCAAGATGATAAAGGAAAAGGACAATCCTGGCTCTAAAATGCACAGCAGCAAGAACTCAGAGAGGGGTCAGAAGCCAGAGTCTAGGGAGGTTCGGAAGCAGCACCCCAACTCCCTTGAGGTCAAGACAATCTGCCGTGGGGGAGCAGAGAACCATGAGCGGGAGCTGAAGAGGGAGAAGCCCAAGCATGAGCACAAGTCCTCAAGCAGGAGAGAAGAAAGAGAAGAAAAAAACAGGGATAGGGACAGAGGTCGAAGCTCAGACACACATTCTGGCCGGCATGAGGGGCATCCTGAGGGACATAGCCGTAGAAGTAGAAGTAGGAGCCGAGATAAATCCCATCGGCCTAAAAAGGCCCGGCACTCTCGAGACCTGGACCCCTCAAATTCCAGTGACCGCAGGCATCACTGAAGCTGAAACCTGGGCAGCTGCTCAGTGGAATTAGAAATGAACTACATTTTTAAAATTCAGTCAAATTCAATTATGCTTTGTTTCTGTATGTAAAATCTCTGAGGTTGCATTCCTTAATCCCTTGAGTATTAGAGTTATTGGGAGTGCAGTAGTTTCAACAGCCAAATGTCCTGGAGTTTGGTTGATTTAAGACATTTAAAAATACATTTTTATTGATGTTAGACAGAAAGGGAGGGGGAGAGACAGATAGAAACATCAATAATGAGAATCATTGATCAGCTGCCTCCAGCACGCCCCACACTCGGAATCAAGCCTGCAACCCGGGGATGTGCCCTGACCAGGAATTGAACTATGATTTCTTGGTTCACAGGTCAACACTCAACTACTGAGCCACACCGCCGGGCTGTGCTAGAGTTTTGGGCAAAATTCATTGTCCCTGGGAATATGCTTGGTGTTTATCAGAGTATGCATCCTAAAGTTGGGTTTGTAAGTATGGCCCTTGACTTTATGACTCCAATTAATGACATGTCCAGGAAAGAGGAAATACCAGGTAATTCTAGAATTCTAGGCTTTGTGATAGATATTTAGATCTCTTGCAGTGACCTTACCAGTTGGCAAGTAGACCCATAGAGTAGAGAAGTGCAGCTTAACTAGGTTTAGATAGTTTGATGTGAATGTGATAATGATTCATAACATCAGCTTGATCCTGCCCCACCCCTTCCTGCTTTTGAAAATTTAAACATCTTTTCCTTTTTTTGGTTGATAAATATCTTCACATTTTTCCCTTGCAATTTATTTACTAGAGGCCCAGTGCATGAATTTGTGCATGGGTGGGGTCCAGCTAGCCTGGCCCCAATAGGGACCGATTGGGGCTGGGCCTGTCAGGAGGAGGAGATGACAAGAGGTTGGCCAGCCAGGCTGGCTGGGGGAAGGGGCCATAGGCAATTGGCTGGTGGGCCCCACCCCTGATTGGTGTGTAGACGGATCATGGGCAGAGCTGGCTATGGGGAGGGGCTGCAGGAGGTTGGCCGACTGGCCACGCCTCCTATTGGGGTGGAGGGGGCAATCAGGGGAGGGGCTGGCTGGGGGGGGGCTGCAGGGTGATGGAGTACAGCAGAGAGGGAAGGGCCGAGGCAGGTTGGCCCCTCCAGATTGGGCTGGTTTGCTGGCTGCAGTGGGCATCATAGCAACCATATATATATGGTTGGATATATAGATAGATAGATAGATATATAGATATCTATCTATCTATCTATATATCTATCTATCTATCTATCTATATATATAATTTTATTGAGGTGAAACTCACATAACATAAAAGTAAGCATTTTAAAGGGAACAATGTGGCACAGTGTTATCTAGTTCCAAAACATTTTCATCACCCTACTATGAAACCCTGTACCCATTAAGCAGTTATTCCCCATTTCCTCCTCCTTATCCCTGGCAACCACCAGTGTGCTTTCCATTTCTATGAATTTACCTACTCTGGACATTTCATATAAATGGAGTCATACAACATGTAGCCTTTTGTGTCTGGTATCATTCACTTACTATGTTTTCAAGGTTCTTCCATGTTATAGCAGAGAAGTACTTAATTCCTCTTCATGACTGAATAGGATCCCATTGTGTGGATATACCACATTTTGTTTATCCTTTCCTCAGTAGGTGGACATTGGGGTGGTTAGCCAGCTCTCTTTTCTTTTTTAAAAACTAATTAATTTATTGAGGTGACATTGATTAGTAAAATTAAACAGGTTTTAGGTATATAATTTTACAGTACATTATTGGTATATTACATGGTGTGTTTACCACTCCAAGTCAAGTCTACTTCCATCACCATTTATCCCCCTTTATTTTCTACCTCCCCTGACCCCCCTTCCCTCTGGAAATTATTATACTGTTGACTGTGTCCATGAGTCTTTCTTTTTTTTTTTCTTAGCTTAATCCCTTCACCCTTCTCACCCAGCTCCCAACCTCTTCTCCTCTAACAGCTGTTGGTCTGTTCTCTGTATCCATGAGCCTGTCTCCACTTTGTTAGTTTATTTTGTTCATTATATTCTACGTGTAGGTGAAATCATATTATGGTACTTGTCTTTCTCCCTTTCCATGTTCCAGACATATCAGGCTACTTCAAGGTTTAGTCTGCTTTTCAAGGAGCTGCTCTTGCTGAATTGGGAACATTATCCACTCATGCTCTACTTGGCAGTTCTTTCCCATTTTGAGAGTGTTGTCTTTTTGTTTTAACAATCAGTCATTTATGAGTTCGTAGGAACTAGTTCACAGGATCTCAGCACCCCTGCTGAATTATTACAATTGATTTTCTATCCTACAAAACAAGACTAGAGCTTTAATGGTGAATGCACTAAGTTAGGTTCCCTGGTGTGTTAGTTGGCTACTAGATTAGATGTGCAAGAGGTTTTTTTTTTTTGGGGGGGGGGGAAATGCCCAAGAGGGAAAATTAAGAGGGAGCTAGAGGAGTCTGGGAAAGCTGTCCTGATGTAAGTCTGACCTCTGGAGAAGAGAGGGAAGGAAAGAAAGAAGATTGGATAGGAAAAGTCCTGTACTGCTGTGGAGTTCTAAGAACATTTTAGCAAGACCAGTGGTGTGCCCTTGAGCCAAAATTACCTGTCAGAGGAATTCTGCTAGATCAGCCTTGTTAAGCAGGACCTTCATCAGCCATGTGACCGCTTTGCTTGTGTGTCCATCGTGCCACTTGTTGAGTAGCAATTAATGAAGGCCCATTCACCTGCCTGAATCATTTTGCCTGCTTGGTGGATGCTGTCTGATAGGTTTTGGCATGTGATGCAGAAATCTTCACACATGTCAGTCCACAGCCTTTACACCAGACCTCTTTGTCTCTAATCTTCCAGCCTTTTTCCTTCCAGGCTAGATAGACTGCCAGGCCATTCACTACTGCCCGGGAATCTATATATTCAATAATCTCCTGTCAGACCACTTCTAAACCAAGTCAAATGCACTGCTTGTGTTTCTGTTCATTGGGAAATTTTTTATTCACCCCTGAATATGGCTATAATGCAGATACTATCCATCTTCATTTTGCACTCACAAACTGAGCTGACCCATCTATAAACCAAGCTGCAGCTGATCTCCTTAATCTGGTTATATAGGAACTCCCAAATAAGTTTTCAGTAGTGGCACTGATATGCTCCATATCCCCTGGTATGTTATTTATATATAGCAAAGAATAGATCTTATGCAATTGTGGGGACTGGTGAGGCAAATCTGATATTTATAAGGCGGGCTGGCAGGCTGGAAACTCTTGGGCAGGAGCTAACACTGCAAGGAAATCTCAAGTGGGCTCTTAAGGCCTTTGACTGATTGGACAAGGTCCACCCAAATTATGCAGGCTAGTCTCCTTTACTTAAAATCAACCGATCGTAGATGTTAATCTACAAAATACCTTCACAGCAACACCTGAGTTAGTATTTGATTAACTAATTGGATGCTATAGCCTAAGCCAACTTGACACCAGAAAGTAACCATCACAATTTACTCTTATTGATGGTGATAGGAGGGTGGGTGGCAATTTTAGAGGTTTCCACTTGGCTTTACTTATTGTGACAGCTCTTAACCTATAGGCTAGCAGTGGGGAACTTTTATTTCTGCCAAGGGCCATTTGGATACTTAACATTATTCACAGGCCATGCAAAATTATCAACATAAAAATTATCCTGCTATATTTGGTCAAACATTTAATTAACTCACCACTAATGCCTTGGCAGGGCCAGACTAAATTATTTCATGGGTCTTATAACAGCCCAGGGACTGGCTGTTTCCCACCCCTGCTGTAGGCCAAGAACTACTCTCAACCATCAGCTCAATTCCAGTTACACACTTAAGGACTGGGAAATAACCACTGGTTAGGCCTGCAGGGCCACTGTGATTCCTTTTTTAGCCAGCACTTCAATCATTACTCAGCCCTCAAAGCCTCTAGTCCAACAAGGGCCATGATGATGCTTTGGGTCTCTGGTATCAATGGCAACTTTGATTTTGAGTCCAGTATGCCTCAAATGTCTGGCTGTTCTTTCTCCAGTGTATACATAGCCAAGGGAGTGGCTATAGGTCCTTTTGGGAGAAGCACTAGGGAAATCATCACCTACTTCATTGCTCTTCCTCTTAGGGACCCAGCTATCTCTTCCAGATCTGGAAATGGGCTGAAGTCTGGATATTGAGCAAGGAATTAGGACTTTTTATTGGGAAAAACCTTCCTCAACCCCTTGCTCCTCTATTCATGTCTTTTTCAGCTTGTTGGCTGTATGTCTGTATTGTTCCTAAGGGTACCATGGCCCACTCGCTCTCTCCACAACTCCCTATGGGTAAAACCCCCTTGAATGTTCTTCAGACATGGTTCATTTTGGTATTTGTGGTCTCCTGCCTTCTGGTGAAGAAGCACCTCTACCTAGTGTCTATCACTCTGGGGTCCCACCTCTGTGATGGTCTCTTACTACCATCTCCAGCTTGCAGAGGAGGACACTTCTGGATGTAGTGATTCTGGTGCCCCTTTCACCAGTGCCTTCCTGATGGAGTTGGTGAATAGTGTGTCCTCTGGGCCCTCCTGTGGAATAGGATCCTCTGGTGTACTTTTCAACCTCATAATTACCCACTCTATTATGCCCACTTTCTTCTGCCTTTTCATTTCCTTTTTCTTTTCTTTTTTTTTCTTTTTTGGTCATTTGTAAGGAAAACTCAGGTATTTGTACTTTGTTCAGTGGTGGCCATGGTTTTCTCCGGGCCTTTAAGGGCCACCTTAGTAGAGATCTCTCACCCCCTCTGGTTGTTGCAAGGACATTAATCCTCTGTTGAGATAAAGTGCTCCTAAGTCTATGAATTCTCACTTTCTGGGCCCTCTTGATATAGCACCCTCAAAATCCAAACCCAGTGTTTCCTTGGCTCCTGGCAATTCCTGCCAGCTAATTGTTGCGGCTCTTAAGGGTATACTCTTCTTTATTAGGCCCAGGTGCTTCCCCAGCGATGCTATGCTGGGATTTAACCCTAGTTATTAGCTTAGTTAACCACAGGGAGGAGCATCAGAGGGAGAAGCAGTTTCTGCAGCATCTACCAACACAGGGCAAGTGCTAGCTCTTACTACGGAAGAGTGGCCAGATGTTCCAACCCCATGTTTCAGGGTCCCAGGATTTTTCAACCACATGAAATCATGTTGTCCTGACTTGAGCAAAGCAGAGACCTGTAAACTTTTCAATATTGAGTGTTTCCCTGGAGTTTTGAAACTCTATTACATTCTCTCATTGTCGCTCAGCTGTGTCTGCTGTACCACAAAGGGCCTCTTTGTAAACACCACAGAAGCCCACTGGCTCTCACACTTAGTTGTTAGCTACTCATTAACTGTCATCCATTTCTCATTACCCTGTTGTAGGGCAGCATCCAGTCGTCTCCACAGTTTCTGTAGACCTTATTCCTCTCATGTTTTTCAAAAGTTTGAATCACCACTTCTGCAAGGCCATTTTCCGTTTTCCCAGGTCATCTCCAGAGAAATCTTTAGCGGTTGGACTGTAACCCTATGCCTGGGACTATCCATGTCCCACACACCCGTCAGGACAGTGTCCATTTTGCCCAGTGTTCATTCAGGCAATGACTGAAGCAGTCTCAGAACCCCCCACCTCATCACAGTCTGGAGTTTTGGACCACCACTGGCACCATTTGTGTTAGTTTGGGTCCTCCAAGAAGTAGATGCCAAGATGGGATAAAACATAAGAGATTTATTAGGGAAAACAGCTGTGAGGGGAAGTGGGGAGGGAGCCAGAGGAGTCAGGGAGACCTGTCAGATTAGATGCAAGTTTAACCTCTGTGAAGGAGAGAAGGGGGAAAAAAGATAGGAAGAGTCTTAGACTATGTGGTACAGTTCCAAGAATATTTTGGCAAAGCAAATGTATCTGTTGGGGGAGACATCCCACCATGGATCCTGAGCATCCCTGCACATTCTTGGTCTTTAAAGCAGGCTTATCTGTCTTCTGTTACTGAACTATTTCTGTAGGGCAAGGTGACCACAGTGTGACTAACATTTAACGGCTCACTTCCTAGAGGAGGGCCACTGGCTTGATTGTTCATTGATCAAAAAGTCACAGGCCCTTGACCCCAGGATTCCTCAGCTGTGTGATACATCCCACTATAGGTAACATCCTTCTGATTTGTTGCATGGCCATAGGGGACTTGGGGGACAGGGAAACTGGCAAAACTACTCACACTCATGCTGTTTGCTGTGTTGTAATAAACTGTCTTGTTCTACCCCATTAAGCCTTACTATTTTCTACACCGGTGAAGTAGTGTCAAGTCTACTCTGCTATTTTTTTGTGAGGCTGGGGTTCTTCCCTGACCCAAAGTTGCCTGTTAGGGGAAATATGTGTCTCATAGGAATGGCCTTTCTTAATATCTATGCCACATTCAGATATTGGCTGAGAGCAGCCCGTGGGAAATGTGGCCTTGGTGAACATGCAGTGATAGTGTATTTCAGCTGCTGTAGTGTTGGATTTCAGAGCTCAGCAGCTGTGCCCCTCAATCACTTATATTCTCTGCAATTAGAGATCTGAGAGGCATATATACACCCTGCACTAGGCCCAGCTTGAAACAACCAGCTAGCCAACGGTTTTAGTTGATCTTTGGGAACAGCAAATGCTTACTTGTTTCTTTCCTGGGTTCATTTCACAGAAGACAGTTGGAATTCATTGG
Organism: Murina feae; assembly: GCA_004026665.1. Classification (NCBI taxonomy): domain Eukaryota; kingdom Metazoa; phylum Chordata; class Mammalia; order Chiroptera; family Vespertilionidae; genus Murina; species Murina feae. Next base: position 17,854 of record PVJC01032138.1, read on the forward strand.
TGGAAAAAATTCCTCAAAGCTGAATAGCCACATTGAATGAAGTCTTCCGTTAAGAATGCTTTTAAAGTCTAGCCAGCATGGTTCAGTGGTTGAGCATTGACTTATGAGCCAGGAGGTTATGATTTGATTCCAGTCAAGGCAGATATCCAGGTTGTGGCTCAATCCCCTGTAGGGGGCATGCAGGAGGCAGCCAATCAATGATTCTCTCCCATCATTGATGCTTCTGTCTCTCTATTCCTCTCTGAAATCAAGAAAAAATATATTATATATTATTAAACAAAATAATGCTTTTTAGTTCTTGGAATATCAATATTTTTTCATGTGGCCTCATTAACGCCCTAGTCTGTTCTTTTTTTTTTTCTTCTTTTAACCTATTGAGATATATATCTAATAAGTACATATCTTGGAAGTTTTTGGACTCATTGAATCCTAAATTGGAAATAATCCTAATCAGGTATAGGGCATCCCTTCTGTAAACATGTTTTGAAAGCTCTTTGAAAGGAATAACCTGGTTAATGGTCTAAATGGCATTCTAATGAAGTATACAGTGCTTCACAATGTAATGTTATGACTAAAGGATAATGTTAAATGTTTCCCCATATCTTACATTTTATCTGAAAATGTAAACTTAGAAGACATAATTTTGGGTGTGATTTTTTGCCCTAGAAGGATTTAACCTACACTCTTCTTTTACTAAATAAGTTTACCCTGATGTCTGTAAGTGTTGTTAGAAACTATGTCATAAAATAGATAAGAGCAGGTCATATTTTCTTCAGTAGGAAATAATCAGCAATTACATTTGTGATAAGCATTTGGTATTCTATAAATTATGACCAATAGTATGTCATCAAAGACATATTGGTCCCTAGATGAATCATTAAAAATACTGAAATTATGTGCCAGGTCTTGGGACAAAACCATATGACACATTAATTAAGTTATTTGGAAGTGTATGCTTGTCACAAAGATATATAGCTGTTGTAATTGTATATTTAATTTAAGGTTAATATATTCTCTATAATGAACTTCAGTCAAAAATTTGGTTACCTTTTGCCAGTATAGAATTTAAAAGAGTACTTTGGGGATGATTGAAGATAACCTAGACTCTTCAAAGAAGCCACTGAAAACATGTCTAAACTAGTGCTTTTTTTTTCTCATGTCTCATAAGTTGAGGCATTTGATACCATTCTATGCACTTTAGGTATGGTTAGAATTGGCTTTAGGAATGATGTGGAAGATTATGATTATGTTTCTTCAAGATAAAGGCACTTATTAGCAAGCAGCTAACAACAGCCAAAAAAATCTTGATGATTATTAATTTAAATCTCTAAGTTTGGGAGAAAATGGGAGACATCTGTAATACTATCAACAATAAAAAATATTTTAAAAAATAAATGTTTAAGTTCTTTGGATTTTTATTAGTATAACATGTGATTACTAAATCATAAATATTGTTATCAGAGTGTATCTCTTATTTTGTGAGATGATTTTACTTATTTCATATGTGCAGTTCTATGTGTTTATACTTTCACTGTCCTTTTCATGTTCAGTGGCTGTATAGCATTCTTCCCTATTACTACACCATACCAATTCCTCACTTTAATTGTTTTAATTTTTCATCATAATTAATAGTACTTATATGAACATTTTTATACAGATTCCTTTGTACAGTTTTCCTTTTGTATTTTTTTTAAAGATTGATGGACTTTATTTGTTGCAGGCCGATGCTCTATCTACTGAGCCAAACCAGCTAGGGCTCCTTTTGTATTATTCTCTTGGACCACATTCCCCAAAGTGGAGTTACCAGGCCTGAAAGTACAGATAGAACCATAGCTTGTTTTATGATTATTAGATAGCGTTTCAGAAAGGTCAAATTTGTGAAGCTATCAGCACTGTAGAGTTCAAATGTGATTCTTTCCCTACAGCCTGGACAATACTGGATTTTTATCATTTAACTCCCTTTTTCTTCTCTGGAAGGAATATTGTGATACCTTCAGGATTTTCTAATTTGCATTTTCTTTTATTGCAAATGAAGCCATGCATTTCTTTCTTTTTATTTAACTTATTGGTGTTACACTTGCTTACAAAATTATACAGGTTTCAGGTACACCATTCTACAACACATAATCTCTACATTGTATTGTTTACCACCCCAAGTCAAGTCTGTGTCCACCATTTCTGCCCCCATGCCCTCCTCCACCTCCCTGCCCCCACCCCCAGCAATCACTACACTGTTGCCCATGAGTTTTTTCTCTTTTCTTTTTTGCTCAGTCTCTTCAC
>PVJC01032139.1:0-20128 GCA_004026665.1 Murina feae
GGTTTCTTGTGAGCGCCTGTGTGCTGGTTCATAGATGGTATTTTCCTGCTGTGTAACCGCATGGCAGGATGGGGCAGGAGCTCTCTGAGAACTCTTTTATAAGGACACTAATCCCATTGAGGAGGCTCCACGCCTATGATTTAATCACCTACCAGAGCCCACCTCCCAGTACGACCACATTGGGGATTAGGTTTCAACATAAAAATTCCCAGGGACCCAGCATCCACTTTCTAGAGGTGTTCCTTAAAGTTTTGGGCCCATCTTTTAATCAGTTGTGTTTTGTTTCGTTTTCTTATTGTTGAGTTTTAAGAATTCCTTGTATATTTTCTTTATCTAAATGTGTTTTTTTCAAATGTTTTCTCGGAGTTTATTTGTATTCTCATTCTCATTGTTATTTGCAGAGCAAAAATTTAAAAAAAAATTGTTGATGCAGTCCAGCTTATCAATTCTTTCTTTCATGGATTATGCCTCTGTTATTATATTTTTAAAAAATCATCATCCTACCCATGGGCATCTAGGTTTTCTCCTGTGTTATCTTGCAGGAAGGTTTGTGAAGGTCATGGAGGGCTGTGTCTAGATTCATTATTTTTGCATGTGTATGTCTAATGGCTTCACCGCCATTTGTTGAAAAGACTACCCATTGTACTGCCTTTGCTTCTTTGTCAAAGTTTGGTTGACTATATTTATGTGGGTCTACACCCTGGCTCTTTTTTCTGTTATACTGATCTATTTGTTTATGCTTTCCCTAATACCACACTGTCTCAATTATTGTAGCTTTAGATTAAAAGTTGTGCAGTGTCAAACCTTCAACTTTGTTGTTCTACTTCAGGGTTGTGTTAGCTGTCCTAGATCTTTTGTCCACATTATTTTAATTGCATCATGCATTTCAAATATTTCCAGATGGGCCTGCCCGGTGTTGCTCAGGGGTTAAGCACTGCCCCATGAATGCGGGTTCAATTCCTGGGCAGGCACATGCCTGGGTTGCACAGGAGTCAGACAACCAATGTTTCTCTCTCTTCTGATGTTTCTATCTCTCTAGTCCTCTCCCTTCCTCTCTCTAACATCAATAAAAACATATTTTAAAATATTTCTAGATGGACTATGCAATTATATCACAGAGATAATTTTTATATTTTATAAAAATTATACTGTTTCAATGAAAATGATTTGCACAGTTACTTATTTTCTCTCTTTCCCTTTCACTCTTGAACTAATTCTCACTCTTGTACTTACTATTTATCCCTCTCAATTAAAAAAGCTCAAACTGATTTATTAAAACAAGTCAAATATGTAACATCAATGTGGAGGGAGTAGGGTACTTAAGTTCAATACCGGGCAAACACTTAAGAAATACTATCAGAAATGTTGAAACAAATAAACACATTTCTCTACAGAGAAAGACCAGCTTTATAGGTGCATGTATGTTCAGAAATCTGATAGAAAAGCACCTTGCTTGTGTTATGAATTTGAGTAATTGAAAGAAGGAGATATAGCTATATTTTATACTCTGTTCTTTTTCTCTCACACTCTCTAATATGAAAGTAATTTTTTTCTTTGCCACAGGTTTTAAAGGGTGTCACGTGATTTCATCACTAAATTCATCCATAATTATTAAATACTTGTGGCCTGTGCACAAATCCATGCACAAGTAGTTTGCTGCCGCTTGCCTCAGCTGGCTGCCCCACCACCCGCCACTTGCAGCTCTCCTCTGCTCATAGCTCACTGCCCGCCCTTTTGCTGATCCATCACACATGATGGCATCCAGACCAATTTGCATATTACCCTATTATAAATGCAGATTACATTATTATGGTTAGGTAAGATCACTAGGTAGTCGGATTTTGTTAATGGTGCATCCCTACCTTTAAGATCAACTGTGTTTATAGAAACATCTTGCAAAGTAAAATCCAAGTTTTAGATACATGATTTCTGTAAAAACAAATTGATTGCAAGCATTTCTTTATGCAGCTGTTGAAAGGTGCTTTGCTAATTTATACCATGCAAAGCTGAGATATAGACCAATAAACAAATAAATCATGTGGCTTAAATGCACATATTTACATATGTAATGAGGTGAGTGACATTTACACAGAATTTCATTGGTTAAAAAAAATTTGAAAATTTCACATGATCAACAGCGATGGCATTGAAAGATGCGGAGATTAATCAGGCTGTTCGCAGGGTGTTTATGTAATAGATGCCATAACGTTTCCCAAGGTAGAGGAAAAGCTCCAAAAGAATACAGATAACTACATGTGAAGAGGATGATTGATTAGGAGGGATTTATAGACCTTGAAAATAGTATGGGGCTATTAAGTATTTAGGGAAATGTAACCAGATAAATTAATAAAGAATATAATCTATCTGTAATGAGCAACATTTTCCTGCCATAAAAATGTGGTATTGGTTCCAACAATTAACTAAAATCTCCTTCTGGTTATTAAAAATCTCCAGATCTATTTGACTTAGCTTCAAAAAGGTTAGAGAGGAAAGGAAAATATAGTTTTCATGACAGGGTGCCATTATATAATGTATTGAATGATAAAGACAGAATCAGGGACTGTATATCATCGTATTTTTATATTAATTGACTCTCTATATAAATGAAAATAGGAAAAGCCCTAAAATTTAAAATCATAGTAATTTTTTTCCAATAGTAAGTACAAGCACTAAAAATAATTTCTCAGCAATAAAATACCTTAGTTTAAGGTTCAACTACAATAGGAATTATTCTGACATCTATTTTTAATTTAATTTCTACCCCCACTTTTCTTTGGTTGAATATGTTATGTTAAAGATATGATCATGTGCAGTGAAATTTGACCTAGAAGTTGTCTTTAAAGCAAGGGTTTTGCCATTATAATGAAAGATTTGCACACTAATTTAAACAAATTAAAATGTCCTTGAAACTGTTTTTACTGCTGTTCAGGATTATCGTGTGGTTTCCCTTCCCTGCGTGTGAGCTCCAGTCTTTGCTTCAGAGAGTGTCTTTCGAGGCAATTCAAGTTGATGAGTCGTCTGCTTTAGAACCTCACATGGGGTGCAAGTGCTTCTGTGTGTGTGTTGGCTGTAAATAATTGATGGCTCTAAGTGATTCTGGATTGGCAACATGCAATGTGATATTCACTATCTCATTCTTACATTAAGCAGAGGATGCCCCATCGGGCATCAGGCCCCTGGACACAAAGCATAATGATACATGTGGAAATTGCTCATTTAGTAGTCTCAGAGAGGGCCATGAAAGATAACATCATGGTCATTTTAGTAAGTAGGCTATTATTATGACTTCGTCAGGGATGGCTAAAACCTCAAATACTAAGCAAATTTTTAGAGTTACAAAGCAAAACAGGAATGGAAAGAGTGATACTTGTTTTTGCTTCTAATAATGATAGTGGCGATTAAATCTTCATTGGTCATGCCTTTGAGTTTTTATTTGACTGTGGTGAAATCACAATGCCATATTGGTTATTTGTACTCTATGGACCTTTATGAGATTTTATCTCAATGCTTCAAATAATAAAAGTGGATAAACTAGATGTAATGGAGGAAAGAAACATAAACTAACGAGAGTCTACCAAATAATAGTCCCTGCTCAACACCATGGAGAGAGCTTCTCTGTGCGTGAAGACATGGGGACTCGTGTAAAATGTTTCTCTATTTTCTAGTCAATAGAAAGAAGACCTAAAACGAATACACACACGCACACACACACTCATACACTCACACACACACTCAAACACACACACACACACACACACTGAGTGGCCCAATTATTATGACCAGCCAGATTATTATGACCACCCCATCAGTGCTTCATTGGTCCACCTTTTGCCTTCAATACTGCGGCGATTCTTCTTGGCATTGACTCCACGAGATGTTGAAAGGTGATGAGAGGAATCTGACACCATGCCTGATGAATAGCACTGTCCAGTTCTGTGAGATTTGATGGTTGTGGAACCAGCTGTCTGATGGCTCTTTTAACTTCGTCCCACAAATGCTCAATTGGATTGAGATCTGGTGATTGTGGGGGCCACCTAAGCAAGGTAAAGTCTCCCTCATGTTCTTGAAACCACTCCTGCACAATATGAGCATCATGGCATGGCTGTTTGGAAGAAGCCATCTCCATTGGGATACACCATCAACATGATAGGATGAACTTGATCAGCAACAATACTTAGATGACCTAAGTTGTGCTATTCTGAAATTTATAAATATCTGGCCCTCTAGCAACTTCAGCAGGAAATTATAGCTAATTTGCCTACAAATGTCAGGTGGTCATAATAATCTGGTCACTCAGTATGTATATAAATATATGAATAACTGAGAAAATGTTAATATTGCTGAAGCAGAGACAAAATAATATAATTTTAAGATACATTTAACTATTATTTTTTTCTATTTAACTAGAGGCCCAGTGCACAAATTCAGGCACCAGTGGGGTCCCTTGGCCTGGCCTGTGAGATTGGGCTGAAACTGGCTCTCTAACATCCCCTGAGGGGTCCCAGATTGTGAGAGGGCGCAGGCCAGGCCAAGGGACCCCACCAGTGCATGATCGGGGCCAGGGACAGATGCAGGAGGTTGGCCAGCTGGGGAAGGACCATGGGAGGGCTCTGGTGTATGTTTGGCCCATCTTGCTCAGTCCCAAAAGGCCAGGCCCCAGCAGCAAGCTAACATATTGATTGGAGCATCTATCCCCTTGTGGTCAGTGCATTCCATAGCAAGCAGGTGAGCGGCCTTAGCATATCATTAGCATATTACTCTTTGATTGGTTGAACGGATGACCAGACAACCGGACACTTAGCACATTAGGCTTTTATTATATAGGATATTATCATATTGAAATGACATCATTTATTAACCAGTTTTTAGATTTTTCATTACTATTTTTGTTTAAATACAGCTTTGCAAAACTAATACCTTATTTATAAACAATATATTCTATTATTGAGTAACATACTTGCAGAAAATCCATTTTACTTGAACTGACAAATACTAAAAACTGCCCTCAATTAAAGGTCAGAAAATCAAGTGTTTTTAAAGATATTTAGCACCTAGTTCAATTTTTCTTCCTGATATGTCATAAAAATTCAAATGTCATTAGAAATGGAAGAGTGATGGATAAAAAATTACTTTTAATAGTGTCAGAAAAATTATAAATTTATACACTTAAATCCATTATATAATTTTTTCTCCTAAATATGAAAGGTGTTTGAAGCACAATATTAAGCTAGCTAGATTTGTTTTGGAAAATATATGATTAAGCAGGATTATAAAACTAAATTACAATATGTTGATATGAAATTTGATCTAGTTTCAGACTTGGGTTATTCCACTTATCATAAGTACAGTGAGTTACATACAAACACATCATTTTTACTACATAATGTAAGAACACTTAGAAATTTCCAAATAACCACTGTTTCATCAAACAATTTCAACATATAAATGACTATTGTATATAAAATAGAACCCTCAAGTGAACTCTCCTCTGAAATAAAGTTTTCGTCAATAGGAAGTTTCCTGAAGGCACCATAAAAAATCTGGTGCAGTATATGAATAACCCAAAGTTACCCAGGTACTTTGTAAGCTTCCTTGAACTTGCCTAGGAAAGCTCTTGCTGTGCTAACACCAAAGTGTGGATCATAGCAAAGAGACTAATAACCTAAAACAATACAAATTACAGTATCAGTTTTGATTCTCTTTTAAAAAAGTACTGAGAGGCAAATAGGGAAGTCATATTTTGTACATACTGAGGACATGCGTGTATTCTTGTCCTCCTCTATCCCACCCCCAAGTCATGAACACTCAGTAGAAAGCAATTCTAGATATGGGGTAGACATGACTGAAATAAATAATTAAAATTGCTATGATAGACCTGATAAATTTATCCTACAGGGGAAATAGGAAAACATTTTCATCAATGGAATAACTGAGAGATAAACGCACCTTAAAATTTTAATACACATTTTAAACTCACATGTAACTGCTTATCATGTGAATAGTACCTAGATTAACTACTTTTGCAGGGAAGAAGCAATTCAGTTTTTTTCTTGTTGCCAAGAAAATTGTTTATTCCACATTATAGGCTTTTCAGTTGTAAAATTTCATTTCAGAAAAATATTTAATGAATGAGAAACAAGGAAAAAATAACGATTTTTAAATGAAGGTATTAGCTTTCATTTTCTTCCAAATTTGTGAAATGAGACTAATCCACTTACTTATTGTCAATTGAAAACAATTGACAAAGAGAAAAGAGTTTTTCTTTCTTGTAAAAGTCTATCATAGTAATTCAGATACCATGAAGAAGCTCATTAACCCTTTCATCACACAAGGGTGATTTTTAATATGCTATTAGAAAAATTTACTAACCCACATAAATGTTTGCCATCAAGAATAAATGATTCCATGGTGAGAGGGGTGGACTATTGAAATAAAACCAAAAGAAATGATGCACTGTGGATAGTAACCATAATTTAATAAAATCTTAAAGCAAAGTAGCAGGGTACATCTCTTTTTATTGTTGTAATAATCAGAATGATGGTCCTTTAAAAGTGTTTGCTTTACAAACAGTTCTCAATGTTACATTTATTTTCTCTATCCCTACAGTTCAGTAGCATTATTCCCACATTCGATTGAAACAGCCCAACAAGCAGTGAAATGAAATGGACTCTGAAGCAACCTATTGCAATGCTGAAGACAAAGCATCGACTGGAATGGTATATATTTGGACAGTCATAACTATGATATTAAAGGAGACAGACCATGCCTGACCTGCTCTTGATATAACCACAAGCTGGCAACACATTCCTCAAGAGCTGTGCAACCTTCCATCATTCAAGATTTGTGGAGGACAGATGTTTTCCATCAGAGTGATAGTATTTTTACACTGCTTTCATTAAACTGTCATTTCTTAAACTGCTTCAATTTCACACCCCTTTTATCGCTTTGTTAGCTTCAATGCATCTCTCTGTACCTTGGATGTCAGGGAGGTAGCTCTGACTTTAATTGTGTGTATACTTGCCAAAGACTGGGTCATACACTCTCATACTACCTCTTTGGAATTATACCTAATTGTGAAGTGAAATAAGCAGCAGTCTAAAGTTAACTAGTTATTCATGGCATGGAGACTGAGAAGTATTATGTATGTATTAAAATGCTTTTAAGTGAATCATTTATGTAATTCACTTTGAAAGAATAAAAAATTTTGATATATTAGTGCAGTTGAAAATATTGTTTATTTAACACAAAAATGGATATAAGTCAGGAAAAAAATGCATGAATGTTCAAAACCAACAGAGCTATCTGGCAATCTCAGAAAGCACCCTCAATAAAACAGAATTAAGTAATCCTTTCTAAAATTTACCCTTAATAAAAAGTCTAAAAGCATCCATTGTGTATCATGTTGATGTTAAATGACAATATTTACTTGAATATACTCATGAAAATGTTCTATTTTATTTTATTGCTTGTATGACTTGTGAGATATAATCTTCAGGACCTTAGTTCAAACACTGATTTACAGGGGGTAATTTATTAATAACATATAATTTTAGAGAATGGTGGCTGTATCACTCATTATGTATGCGAGCCAATTGATGAGAGAACCTGTAACACATCAGCTCATTCTAATTTTGTGTTAATTTCCACCACACTCTTGTGAGAAAATATCAGGAATAAAAATTTTGAGAAGACTGTCTTAAAATGAAATGAAAATACCCTGGATTTGTGACCTTGTTGTAAACATTTTAGAGAGCTTAAAAAATTGAAATTAAGAGAAGACTTTGTAAATGTTAAAAGTTCTGTATTTAAAATTTCTGAAATTAATATAAATATACTAAGTTACATTCTAAGCTACATTTTTGATAACGGTGAAGAGTTGTTATCTGGAAAGTTTTCCACTGACACTCTACTTTCCCTTGTAAATCACACTTTTGTGTTATTATCACAATTGTGAGTATAGTTGTTAATGCGGTCTCTGATCTTTTTCGTAATAAATTTGTATTCCATTACAAGGAACAGAGAGTAAATTAGAAGTCAGTTAGATATTATCACAATATAAATTAAGTTCTTTGAAATTCATTTTCTAGACTATGTTGTGTTGAATGTTTCTGAAAGCACTAAACAAATAATCAATAAATTATCTAATCTAATAAAAGAGTAATATGCTAATTGTATCACTCTTCTACATCCCAAGCCATGACCATCAGCCAATCAGAGTGACTATATGCAAATTAACTCAACTAAGATGGCAGCCGGCAGCCATGGAGCTAAAGCAAACAGGAGGCTTGGTTGCCCTGGTGATGGAGGAAGCTGCCTGCCTAGGCTAGCTGTGGCCTCCACTCAAGGCAACAAAGTTGCCTAGAAGATAAATAAACCCTGGATACCTGCTTCCAGCTGGCCTTGCTGGGAGCTTGGGTCACTAGGGGCCATGGCCAGCCTGCAAACAGCCATCAGCCCATCACTCAGAATGGCCAGGCACCCCAGCAGGATCCCCCCTCCCTGAAGGGGTGTGGCCAGCCTGAAAATGGCCCTCAACCCCTCACCCAGGCTGGCCAGGCACCCCAGTGGGACCTCCACCCTGATCCGGGACACCCTTCAAGGAAAATCAGCTTGCCCCTACCCATGCATCAGGCCTCTATCCTATATAATAAAAGGGTAATATGCAAATTGACCCTAACAGCAGAACCACTGGGAATGACTGGTCACTATGATACACACTGACCACCAGGGGGCAGACACTCAATGAAGGAGCTGCCCTGGAGGTCAGTGCACTCCCACAAGGGGAGCTCTGCTCAGCCACAAGCCAGACTGATGGCTGCCAATACAGCAGTGGTGGTGGGAGCCTCTCCTGCCTCCTAAGCAGTGCTAAGGATGTTTGACTGCAGCTTAGGCCTTCTCCCTGCTGGCAAGTGGACATCCCCCAAGGGCTCTCGGGCTGCCAGAGGGATGTCTGACTGCCACCTTAGGCCGGATCGCCCAGGGAACAGGTATAAGTCAGCAGGTGGACATCCCCCGAGGGGTCCTAGACTACATTCAACATCAACGAATAGACCATGTTTGTATTTATTTTCTTGTTAATGGACAAATCAGCTCTTTCTAATGTTTTACCCTTGTGAACAATGTTGTAATAAATATTCTCGAATATACAAGAGATCCTTCAGGTCAGAAACTTAGGTGGGTTATTTGAGAGTATCAGGGTACATATCCAATAGCTTCTCTAGTTCCACATACTGGGGCTCAAGTAGGCCAAGGTATAATTGAAAATATTTCTGTATAACTGACAATATTTCTGTCTAGTTAAAAACCTCTGGTATTTGGAAAAAACTGTCCCCTTTGCCTGGCATTATTTGCTTATCTTGTACTAATGCATGCTCCTACAACAGAAAAAAAAAATCTATGCCTATTTAAGAGACTTCTAATACCCTAGTATGGAATTGCTAGATAAAATATAGAATGTTGAGTTAAACTAGAATTTCTGAGAAACAATGACTATTTTAGTGTATTGCAAGGGTTATATTGTACTTAAATTACTTCTCACCTGAATATTAAATTAAATGTAGTGTCCTTTCTTTTTATTTGCTAAATTTGCCAGTCTTAACAATAAACCATCCACTGGATGGTGAATAGCCAAAAGAACTATCCCTAGTTAGCGGTAGGCTAAGGAGATGTTATTGACCAGGTGCCACATAATTGAGCTACATATTGAATGGGACTATAGTCTCTTCTGACTTTCAGGAGAACTCATTATATTCTATTCAAGTGGAAGTAGACAAATGTATATATTTTCCCAATTTTTTCTTATAAAAAGAGATAGAAAACTTTCCACAGTTGTATAGTAAGTGCCATGACTTCTTCCTCAACACAGGATATGTTGCCTTATATTTTCTTGTACAGTGACACATTAAGGTGCTTTTTCTTTTTACAGCTTATTCCTGAGGGTATAACTAAAAGGATCATTACCATCTGCCAACTTTGTCTGTTTCGCCTCCTCAGCCCCATGCCCACATTCACTCCCTCTCTACTCTATGCTGTAAAACTGAACTCTGTTCACTGGATAAAAACTGGGCGGCAGAACACAAAGTTGCTGTCAGGAAGATGAACTCATATTACATTAAACAATAGGGAATCTGCAAGTGGGAGAACCCTGTATGATCCACCCAACACCTCACTTCATGATTTAAAAAACAAAGAGGAATTTAATCTAAATTGAATCATCCTCCTTTGAAAATGAGACTCTTTGAATAAGTAGGAACAAAGGGCAGCCCATGGGTCTTAAGTATTGCAGCTGCCAAAGATGAAATTTCTGTTTCAGGACATATCATTTCACCAGTTAAGTGCTACTTGAACTAAGAGCAATTTCTTAGGTGAAAAGAATTTTGATCCTTTTCTTATTTTTCCATTATGGAGCTTTGGCATTTCATCAGTTGGCATACACAACCACATTGTGCTGAAATGTTTCGAAGGTTTTGCAGAAAATATGGAAGGATGCTTCTGTCTATAAAATAAACCATTGGTTTGGACTGAGATTTTTTTTTCCCTAGAAGAAGTGAAGTTGATTCGTTGGCATCAGTTCTTCAATACAGATACCCCTGAAGAAAAAGGGAGTGTGAGCAAAACTAAAAGATATGAAACCCATGAGGAAATAATGAAGTATAAGTGCTGCAGAGAGAAGCCAGAAATGAAATAATATTTCTTCTGCGGAGACCTCAGTAATAACAACCCATGAGTGATGAGACTTACTGCAAATGGTAAGAGTGCGGTAGAAGAATAAAAAAAGTACTCCAATGTGAAGGATACCATTTCACATGTCCTATCTCCTTCCCTTTCTTCACAGATCATTTGAGCTCCTTTCTCATTATTATTCTTTCCAAACAACAATAAATATTCACAGCAGGCCAAATATCTGCCACAGACTAAAAGGTACAACTATGGAAAATGTATTATGTCCGATCCTAGAAAGACACAAATTTGATGTAAAAATCCTATCTAATAAAAGAGTAATATGCAAATTAATCATTACTCCGGGACAAAAATGGCGGCACCCATAGCAGTGGGGTAGGATGCTAGTGGCATTACCCTGGCAATGGGAGCCCAGCAGGCAATCAGACTACAGGCAGCATCCAGCAGGGACTGTTGGGAGGTTGCCATGATGACACCTGAGCAGACAAGCAGGGGCCACAGGTGGAGGAGAGGGAGCCAGCGATCTGCACCTCACAGGCAGCACCCAGCAGGGCCTGCTGGGCGGTGGCAGTGGCAACTGGGGAGCAAGCAATGGGCACCCGCAGGCAGACACCCAGCAGGGCCTGCTGGGTGGTGGCTGCATCCACTGGAGAGCAGGCAAGTGGGGCGATCAGGGAGCAGGCAATCAGCCCTCAGGCAGCACCCAGCAGGGCCTGCTTGCCCAGTCCTGTGGTGTGGAGCAGACAGGCCTGGCAGAGAGCAGAGAACCAAATGGAGTGGGCCTAAGCTATCAGTAGCATATCTCCTGAGGGCTTTCAAATTGGAGAGGGTGCAAATCGGTTGAGTGACTCCCCTGCCTGCCCTCCTCCTCCCCCACCTACCCGTGCACGAATTTTGTGCACCGGGCCCCTAGTAAATAATAAGCAGCTATAAAACAAATACAGAAACACCAATAATGTTGATATGTGGATGATCCATAAAGAAAGGAGAAAGTAATTGTATCCATGAAGTTGGCTAGAAAAACATTCACATAGGAAGTGTCATTTATGTATACTGCAAAGAGGAGTATGACTTGGTCAGGCTAAGAAGTGGGGAAAGGAAATTCCAACTAAATGAATCAGCCAAAGCAATATATAACAAATAATCTGATTGTTAAGAAGATTTGCTGTTTATAATGCTGAAACTGGAATAATATGCTGTGGCAAGTTTCTGAGTAGCTTTATAGATTTTATGGAGGAACCTGGATATTATATGACTATAGGAAGCAAATGTGAGTACATAAGAAAGAAATGTGATGTGATTCAGTGTGTATATTTAGTGGCACTGAAGAATGGTAAAAGGTAAAAACTTGGAGGTAATTATATCATTTAGGAAATTATTATAATTATTCAGATGAAAAACATGATGAAAACTCAAATAAGAGAGTGGCAGCATATACAGAGAATTAAAGGTAGATTTACTTAGGAAGTAGAATTTAAGTAATGGATTTAATGGGACAAGACATGGAGACTATTAAAATTTTTCTCTTGCATAAATGGTTATATTGTGATTCCTGAAAAAAAAATTGGTAAATAAGTTTATCACAGCCATCTAAGACTATTCAGAACAATATTTGTTAAATTTCCATGTTATTTCCTCTTGTAATACCTTTCAAAAAGGAATCTGGTAAGATCTTATAAAAATAAGAATACTTAATACAAATCCTGGTGGAAAGAAATAGAATAAAATCAAGAAATAATGACCATGAAAAGGGAAGAGGAAATATGGTTCATATTTATGATACAAATTTCTATTAATGAGAGACTCTAAATATATATAGTCTATGGTCATATTGCAGAAAAATTTTAATATCCAGTTAAGGTGTGACTAAAATAATAAAAGGAAACAGGGTGTTTTTAAAAAATATTTTACTAAGACGCTTAATGTTTTCAAACAAAATCTTATATGGAACTTTAAAATATAAGATACATTAAATTAGAGGTACCTTGGCCAATTGGCTGTGAGAATCAGCTGTGCCTACAGTGGGAGAATTTCTGTGCTGGAGACACCCTTATGGGGCAAGATTTTTTTCAGTGGGGCTTTGGTGCTCACTGAGTCTGCCCGCTGAGTGTGTGTCTTATGAATCTAAAGAGTTGTAATCTGGATGGTTCCACTCTGACCATTGGGTGTACTGGCTCTTGGATCTCTAAGGAGGTGCTAATTTAACTTCTGCCTGATGCTACCCAGCTTGAGCTACAGAGAGATCTGCAGATTCCTCTTCTCTGTTTGTGGTTTGGAGATGCCCAGATGAGGCCCAGCTGTGAAGTAATGCAAGCTGCTGTGGGGCCTTGGGCCTTCTTTTGGATGTTCTGCGTCTCTCTTACCCAGCTGCAATTTGTTAGGTAATTTTTGATTGCAAAGGGCCAGGCCTTCATATGCAAAAGCCTCTGCTGGCAGCTTGGGTGGGGTGGGGTCTCAGGGAATCAACAGAGTGGAGCAAACAGCTATGGCTGATCCTCAGCCCAGCCCTAATAGGCCCTGGCGTCTCAGTATCCCACAGTAATTGCTGCAAGCACATCTGAAAGAAAGCCACCCTGAATTCCACCTGATGCCAGACAGTCCAGTTTCTCCCCACATGAGTCTGGGACTCCTTAGATTCATTCAGAACTGGAGTTCAGAGCAGTTGGGAGCTTGTATTTCCCTCCTGACTGAAACCGCATTCTCAGTTGCCAGCCCTTTCCGCATGAGCCTCCGTACCTCTGCACTTTTCTTCCACACCTTCTCTTAGACTCAGTGTGCTTTTCTCTTTCCTTCTAGTTGTAGAATTTCCACTCAGCCAGCTTTTCTGTTGTTCTGGGTGATGTCTGTTTTATCTTTTAGTTGTAATTTTGAAGTGGTTGTGCGAGGCAGCAATTTCAGGTGTTTACCTATGCTGCCATCTTCGTTTCTCCCAGTATATTCTGAATTTTTATCAACTTAAGTATTATACAAATAGAAATAACTGATTTTAATAATTATAAAATAGTAAAAGAAGAAAAAATCAATAAGGTACATGAATAACAGCTGTTCTAAATTAAGAAAACAATGAAATGATGGTAAATCTACTTTATAGTAAAATCAAAGACAATCTAAATCTTTACCCAGGATGTATTATACATAGATCAGAATCTAAAGATTTCCTGTGTAAAAAGTTTCTTTGGGCTAGGGGGCAGACTGGGATGGAAGGGAGGTAGGTAGTGCAAAGTAGGAAAGCAAAAACCATAGAAGAAAGTTGAGGGTCTTTTTGTTTGGTTGTTTGTTTTGTTTTTGTCCGCAAACAGTGTTGATCTAAGAATATATAGAGTTTTGCTTTGGGTCCTTGAAGTATGCCCAGAGAATAGAACTGAAATAGTTTATTTGCCTATAAATTCACATACACTGTGAAATACCCTTCAGTCTACCTAGAATGTTTATTAAAAATTCCATGTATTCCCAAAATAATTTCCATTCACCGAGGACTTACAATCAACACTATACTTCAGTGAATACCTGGATGTGGCCTCAGGCTATCTATGCTGCAAAGAAATTATGAAAATTCTTTCTGTCCTTGGAAAACATTATCTGCCAGAAGAAAGCCAACCCTTGCTTCCAGGAAAGAAATCTCTCTCTCAGGTTTTTGTTTGTTGTTTTTTTCTGAAATGGGTGATCTCTCTTATCTGCTCTCTCCTGCTATCCCTGGCTGATTATACTTGGATAAGTTCTATCCTTGATAACAGTCATAAAACAAGTTTGTGAGTCAGAAAACTGGTTCAGTTCTTCAGATCCCCTTTTTCATTTCAAAGGCAAAATGGTAATAAAATGGAAAGAAACAGCAAGGCTTCCTTCTGGTACAGTACAGATAGTAAGACCTACCCTTTGCTCATAAATCAATCACCATATATGAAATCACTTTGTAAGTATAAAGCATTGGCCAATGTAATATAGAAGTATTTGGTGCACCAAGGGACCACAGCCTTGTCCTTAACTCTTTAGTCACTTTTGACCTATTCTGCCATATCCGTCCTTGGGCTTGGTTCCCCCAGTGAGTATAGCTTTTGCCTTTGACTTTCCCAAATTTCCATCTTTTCTCCAGAAAGTTCACTGTGCTCAGGGAAGATAACCTAGGGAGATTCATTATTAATAAGGGGAGATTAGATTTTTCCAGGACACAAGTATCACCGATAGCAGCTGAGCTCTTGTTTAAGAACCAACCATTAAAGGTTATGTTTATAGTACCTTTACAGTGGTTTTAGTGATCTAAAATCTTGTGATGACTGCATGTTAAGCATAAATGAGACTGAACATCTTGATACCTTTGATAAGAAGTTTCCATTGGCAAACTTGTAAGTCAAGGGAAAGGGAAATGGAAATAACTTACTTTAAATATTTAAAGAACTTCAATCTACTATGTGTCCCAGAAAGCAGAAGTAGGGTTAATAAGTAAGAATAGACACCAGCCATTATCTAGGTGTACGAATATCCAGTAAGGGGTCTCATTTATTTGTCAATTTTCCCATTCTGACGTGTTCAAAGTTGATCCATATTATCAAGACTCAACCAACACTTGAATTTTCTTGCAAAAGTGACATTGAGACAATTGAATTCCACTTTATTTCAAGGGAAAAGGGAAAAAGCATATAAATACTTTTTATAGCACCATGGGACTTAGCTAAACAATTTTAAGATTTAATTTTATGAACTCAGTGAGTTTCCATGGATGACTAGCTGAACTATTCCCAGAACAAGGGTGACAAACCCAGGAAACTATCTAAGGTCCCCTTGAAAAGGGGGGTATGTTTATTTTTAGGTCAGGAGATTTGTCCCATAACATGCTTTCACTCTATGTTGTATTTATTTTAGAACCACACATGTGAATTTTCATAGAATATTCAAGGTATTAGTAAGTAGAGTATGAATCAACTGATTTTGACAAGTTGACACTGTATCTATTCACATGAAAGGAGCAGGATAAATTAGATATAAGTAAAAGAAAAATATAAAGTTCAGCTAGAAAAAGAGAAGTCCCCAGATGTCAAACACACACACACACACACACAAACAACAACAACAACAAAGAAAGCAAAACTCTAGTGTTCAGGAGAAGCTGACTTTTAGGGCCAGAAACGTTTTCAAATGAAAATTCGGCTCTAAAGTTTGAGAGCAGTGTCTATGAGAAAACAGAAGTTCTTTTTAAAGTCTGCACATGTTAAGCACAATGAAATGTTACTTACCTTATGGAAAACCCAGAGGAACAGAATGAAGGGTTATAGTTTCTATGAACATTCTGGTGGGGGAAAAGCACTCATGAGAGAAAAAGTTCAACCTTGCATTCAGTGTGAATGTACCATCCACATTTATGCTACCTGCTTGGTATAAAAACTGAATGTGATGTGATAAATTCATATTAAACTGACTCAGTAAATATTAACACGGGAAGATGATTGAGATACAAATGATAACTGGTACAATAAAAATGAGTTTTCTTAGCTCAACAAAAATGGGTTTTCTCTTTTCTTATCAAGCTTCAAGCCCTAGAGCCATGGCCCAAACATGTGTATTTGAGTATCCCATTTGTACTGAATCCATTCCGAGTGTCTTCTCTTTGGAAAGGGCTATAAATATCCCATAATTTAAAATAAGTAATTGTTAAAGTCTGTATATTTTACATCTATTTTTGTAACCCAGGTTACATATAAGATAATTCACTATGAATACAAGTACAAAAAAGTTAGTATTTTTAAAGGATATAAAAAATCTTCATGAAATTGAAGAGCAGGAGTGAGTGGCCATCAGAAAAGAATGGATCTATTTATTTAAGTTTTTAAAAATTTAAGAAGTAAGTATCTCTGTTGATCTGGCCACTTCTCTGTTCCTTTGCTCTATACATATCCCCTCTTCAAACCAGTTACATCATAGAAATCTTAGCTAGGGCAGAGTTTACAAATGTTATATTATTTTTATTCAAAAGACAGATTCTAGGTTCAGTCTGGCAGTATAAACAAACACAATATAGTCCATAACTCATGCCTATTAAAAGTAAGACTGAATAAAATCCAAAGGCAAAAATCAAAATTACTAATGAAGAATTCTTAAAAGTAAACAAGACTGTGGAGGAGGCTTAAACATTGGAGGAGTGCAGCAAGGTCAAGGGAGATGAATTCCTGTTCTCCTTTTTATCCTCCTTGTGGCTTTGCCTTGAGTGTGGCCCTGGACATAAACTATCACAGGAAAAGAGGCTAACTCAGATGAGACTTTGATAGAAACACAATTTGTCTAAAAATAGGGGTGATAGGGGTGACTATAAAACATATACAGTCAGAGAGGGGAGATAACCCAAGATAGCATTCCAGTACTTCTGTGCATATGAACACTCAGGCCTTAATCACATATACCCAGGGAAGACTAAAATCAAGGTAGCAAAAGCTTAGAGTTCCAAATTCTTGTTGAACCAACCACTTTCACAAATTTCAGATTAACACCTGATAGAAGCATGAGAAAGACTTATGCAAGTTTAGTGAAAACCTAGAGAGTGGAACCAAGATGTGAACCTTTGACTATAGCAGTAAGCCAAAATCAGTCAGCATCATGAGATTAATATCTAAAACATGAGGTAGACCAACTATTTCATTTACTAAAACATGGGAAAACAAGTCACCATCATTAAGCAACAACCTCAATGCCACAGAGCACTTACAGTAGTATTTATCAAAAGTTATCCTTGGACCACTAGGATCAGATTTCCATGATTATCATGTGTATTTCTCAGTCCACTGTAGATTTGGTTTTTGGAATCTCTGAGATCAAAGCCAAGGGACATACTAGTATACTTGAACAAGCATCTAATATCATGTGTGTATGTGTGTGTATGTGTATGTATGTGTGTGTGTTCATGTTGAAGAACAAATGCATTATAGAAGAACAAAACAAAAGCAACATTTTCTTTTAAATATATTTTATTGATTTTTCACCGAGAGGAAGAGAGATGGATAGAGAGTTAGAAACATTGATGAGAGAGAAACATCGATCAGCCGCCTCCTGCTTATCTCCCCACTGGGGATGTGCCCACAAATCAAGGTTCATGCCCTTGACCAGAATAAAATCTTGGACCCTTCAGTCCACAGGCTGATGCTCTATTCACTGAGCAAAACTGGCTAGGCAAAAGCAACATTTTTTGAGCAGCTGGCCAGCACCATAGACGCCAATATTATTGAATAAGTTTGCACATACTGGAAACTGGGTATTGTATTTTACAATAAATAAGTTTCATATGAAACTTGAAGCAATTATTTGTATTTTTTTAGTCAAAGTGACTTAAAATAATATAAAGATCTCCTGTAGGAAGACTCTGAGGACTAACCAAGTGATGTTATTAATGTATCATGCATATGGAAATTTTCCTATTTAACATTTACAATTATTCTTTGGAAAAATACATAATTTTAGAATAAGTGTTATTATATTTTGTATATTTCACTCTCAGAAATTCAGTCAACTGTAAAATCTTATTAATAATTGTTCAAAAGTTCAGGCATATAAAATAAAAAATAAATCTATCTTTTAAAACTGTGTTAGACAATTATGAATAACTGAGTGAAACAGGAAACAAATCCTCTCATGACTAAAAGTAGCAGCTGCCATGTTGGCTTGCTAATGTACACATAAGTTTAGAAAACTATTTCATGAAACTCTAAAATTGTAAGTTAGAATGGAATATTCTATGTTTATTTTATCTTTTACTGGCATTAAGTATTTAGTGTTCCAATTCTAATTCCTATGACTTGTAGGACTCTCAGAGATTCTGAAGGCTTTCATTTAAGGTTCATAAGAATTGGAGATTTTGTGCCTGAATCTCCATAGAGTTTTCACAATAGACACGCAATTACTTGGTACAGAAACAAATAAATAGAAAGCACACCTCCATGTCAGATTAACTGGATCCTTATATATCAGGAATGACACCAATAGGCTCTAGCATTCCTATATCTTGGTAGATAAACTGACTGCGGTGCAATGTTGTAAAATGCAGCAGCAGGATAGAATGTTCAATTTTATTCTATCATCTATTCTAAAACACACAGTTGATGTATTCATACTTGCAGGACGTTCATATCATAATTATGTAAAGCTGAAATAGGAATGCCAGCTAAAACAACAAATCAAAGCAGCTAGATTATTCTAATACAATATGGCGAGGAGACTGAGTAGGGTCATTGGAGGCTGACCCACATGTATCTGAAATATTCTGATGACAAGAGAACATGCAAGTGTGGAACTGGAGAAGAACTTTGGGCAACACTCCTTATAAAGCCTAGGGAGAGTTAAGGTTTAAACTGCTAGGACGAAGTCTGACTCTGTGAGAACTGAACCTATTGCGCCTAATGCAGAAGGAAGCAGCTGAACCAACAGTTACCTTCCACACGGAGAAAGAAACTCCCCAGGTCTGATTGTGGTCTACATCTGGGGAAAACTACTAATCTTACCATTTCCATATAAATTAAGAAGGAAATCCTTCTTACTTTCACTAACACAACTTACTGGTATAGAACCTATATCACTATAAAGTCAAAAAGAAAAAAAGGAAAATACTATATAAAAAACTGACCATATATATACATTTTAGGTATTGGGCAATAATCAATATCAATTTAGTGCCACAATCTATGAGAGAAGATAAACTTAGAATATGAAGTGAGCATTAACAACAGCTTTCTCTTTGAAAGAAGTGCCCACATCTTAGTGTGGGAAAAGACAGGCCAAGAAGAGAGGCTGCAGGGGGCAGAGGAGGTAGCTTTTGAGGGCTTCGGTCCTGGTGAGAAGGGTTCAGAGAAGCAGTTCCCGGGATCTGTGTATGCCTAGTACACTAGAGCCACTCAAAAGCCAGGAAAATGTGTACATATTTTAAAGGCGATAGGAAACTGAGAGATGGAGCTTGGCATTCAAGCCCAGCCAGAACAAAGTGACTTTGGAGCACATCCTGGACCGTCAGGTAAAACTCCAGAAAAACCATAAATTACTAATAAAAAACACACCCAAGAAATGATATTTTCAACTCCAGAATGAAGGAGAACCTGAAATAAGCTAGCCCTGAAAATATTAAATAAAGCCTTTAGAGTATAAAGGTACTCTACTAGGAATTTAAAGTGCAGGACAGAAGACAATTTAATATTTTTTTGTAAAAGATGAAAGATCCCAGTATTCTATAATATATAATATCTAGCAAACACTTATATGTAAGCTCTTATTTTTTTTTTTAAAAAAAGGACCAAGTCACATGGTTCTATTAATGCTTACTTCAAAAATACTTAAGGGAGAAATGTTCCTCCAAAATCTTCCCTAGAATAGAAAAGCAAGCAATACTTGCTACCTCATTTTATGTAACTAGCATAATGCTGATACAAACACCTGACAAGGATGTTAAAAGAAAGGAAAATTAGACACAACAATTCTTTAA
>PVJC01032140.1:9626-20232 GCA_004026665.1 Murina feae
ACTGACCTGATCACTTCCAAGTGACCCTCACTGATGGCCTGTTTGCCCGCGACTGGACCCCCTGCTGGTCTGCTTACCCCCAATGACCCCACCCCCCACCAGCCTGGTCACCTACAACTGTCCTCCCCTTTTGTCCTCTACCTGCCTCTACCTCGGCCCCGCCACCATGGCTTTGTCCAGAAGAGCGTCCAGAAGGTCTCCTGGAAGGTCTCCCAGTCTAATTAGCATATTACTCTTTTATTAGTATAGATACAGGCCTGGTGAATGGGTGGGGGCCGGCTGGTTTGCCCTGAAGGGTATCCTGGTTCAGGGTGGGAGTTCCCTTGGGGCGTGGGGCGGCCTGGGCGAGGGGCCTGTGGTGGTTTGCAGGGCAACCATGTCCCCATGGGGTCAGAGTCCCTGCTTGGGGGGGAGAGGGGCATGGCCAGCCTGGATGAGAAGCTGAGGGCTGTTTTCAGGCTGGCCACACCCCCTTCAGAATGGGGAGTCCTGCTGGGGTGCCTGGCCAGCCTGGGTGAGAGGCTGATGGCTGTTTGCAAGCTGGCCAACCCCTTTTGGATGGGGGTCCCTGCTGGGGTGCCTGACCAGCCTGGGTGAGTGGCTAATGGCTGTTTGCTAGCTGACCACAGCCCCAGGCAACCCAGGCTCCCAGACTCTTCTTGAGCGGAGGCCACATGGGCTGGAAGCAGGTATCTGGGATTTATTTATCTTCTATAATTGAAACTTAGTAGCCTTGAGCAGAGCTCAGGGCTGGCCAGAACAGGTGGGAAGCTTGGCTTCCTCCATCACCAGGGGCAACCCAAGCCTCCTATTTGCTCCAGCTCCATGGCCGCCCCCATCTTGGTTGGGTTTATTTGCATACTCTCTCCTGATTGGCTGGTGGGTCTGAGTGTAGCGAAGGTATGGTCAATTTGCATGTTTCTCTTTTATTATATAAGATATCATTATAATCTAATCTCTAATTTATGATACTAATTTCAAAAGTCCTTCTTGTCCTAGATTTAATTACTATGAATTTCAGAGTTGCAGTACTGTTATCCTTTTGGTTTTATGAACTGCCTAATCTCTTCCTTCCTTGTTCCTTTCTTTCATAGTTTCTTTGTTTTTTGTTCACTCATTCATTAATTCTTTGCTGCTTATCAATGTGAGAGAACTGTTGAAAGAAAATCATACAGTTCAAATGCACATTTAAAAGTTATGCTTAAGTCACAGATGTGTTTATGTACTTTAAGTAATTTGCAAAGAGGAAGTGTTAATATTTAAATTATAACTAAATAGAACTTGAAATGGCGAAAGATTAAGACAGAAAGCACAAAGTATTTGGTAGGCATCAGCAGGGCAGTAACTACGAAAGGTCTTTTATGAACCCAGTCATCTCTGAGATCAATCATAGACAGATTCCCCTGGAGAAACTGTGTCAAAGTTCATCCTTGCTCTTCCTGTAGCACCCCCAAGCAGCAGGGAGTGCTGTGTTATATGAGGACAGAGTTTTGAACACCAAGGTTGTCCATTTTCTTTATGTATGTCTTCTGGCAATCAGAGTTCAGTGCACTGTACATCTGTGCATTGATTTGTTTATAATAATTGCTATTTGTTGTGTGCTATGTCCAAGTCATTGAACTAAATGTGTTGCCTATATTATAGCTTCCATTCATCACAACCCAATGGGGTAGGTGCTATAAACCCATTTTATAGATGATGAAATTGGCACTTGGAACCACTCCAGAGAGCGCCTAATATTGAACTAGTAAATTCTGTTGTTGCCTAGACAGATGCACTGCTCTGGAGTCAGTAACATGAAATTGACAGATCCTGACTTCAAGTTGTTTCCTTTGATGTAGATTTATCAGGAGATAATTAAAAAATAACTAGAGGCCCGATGCGGAAATTTTGCCCCCATTGGTCCTCTGCCTCCTCTGCGTTGGCCCCTGCTACTACAACTTCATCTGGAAGGTCATCTAGAAGGTTATCTGGTCTAATTAGCATATTATGCTTTTATTATTATAGACTAGGGGCCCGGTGCACAAAAATTTGTGCACTCAGGAGGTCCCTCAGCCTGGCCTGTGCCCTCTTGCAGTCTGGGACCCCTTTGGGGATGTCCACCTGCTGGCATGCCTGGCCAGCCTAGGTGAAGGGCTGATGGCTATTTGCAGGCTGACCAAGTCCCCCAGTGGGGTCCCTCACCCCATTGGGGTGTGGCCAGCCTGGGTGACAGGCTGAGGGGCGTTTTCAGGCTGCCCACAGCTCCCATTGACCCAATGTCCCAGCAAGGCTGGCTGGAAGCTGGTTTCTGGGGTTTATTTATCTTCTATAACTGATACACTGTTCCTTTAAGCCAAGGCCTAGGCAGGTAACGGAGCCTCCTGTCTGCTTCAGGTCTGTGGCTTCTATAATTGAGACAATGTTGCCTTAGTAGACTCTAGGCAGGACTGCTGTTTGCTTGGGCTCCGAGGCTTCTATAATTGAGACAATGTTGCAAATATGTTGTTGCCTGGAGCCGAGAGAAGTCCAGGCAGCCGGCAAACAGTTTACTCCTGCTGCAACGGAAGCTGCCTGTTTACTCAGCTCTCTGAGTGCCGGCCTCCATCTTGGCTGGCTTAATTTTCATGCAGCCACTCTGATTGGCTGATGGGCGTGGCTTAGGCATCCCAAAGAAATGGTCAATTTCAATATTATGCTTTTATTAGATAAGATATGCAGTACACTGATGGAGCTATACATAGGTGAATGTAGAATTTTGCTGATATTGACCAACGCATGTGGAGGTCAACATTTTCTCCTTTTTAATTCTTTAAGCCTTTCCCTCTTTCTCCATAATTGAATTAGGACTTGTGCCTGTGATTACTTGCTAATCTCCATGGCTTGAAATAGCTCCTAGATCCAGTTTTCCTTTCGTTATCATAAACGTTGTCTGATAGAGACTTATGCAGTGTTTCCTTATTCAATTCTCCAATAAATCCAGCTGTGAGAATTTCATCAGCTTCATTGTGTTGCAGTAAAATTAATGGATCTCACATTTTTTGTACTATTTCCATGTGCATTTTTACCATCTCACACAAAAAAGCACATACGTATTTTTCTTGTATTGGAAAGGGTTCATCTCAGAAAAAAACTAATAGAAAGTGGTAGAGGAAGAAGTGTGGAAGATGACAATCATAAAACCTTTTACATGTGCTCTGTAGTTTTTGTTGACTGCCAAATGAGGAGGGATGCAATGAGCACGATAATGGGCAAGTTTGTATTGGGAATCATTATAATGCTTATATGCAAAGCACTCATAATAGAGCCTATTACACAGTAAACATTTCATCCATGTTAACTATCATTTATATTTTCACCACCACCACTGCTGTAACTATCACCATAACTACTACAAAGCAGACACTATTCCAAGCACAGGAGACACAGTCTTTGTGTTCCCTGGTCCTTCATGCCCGCAGTTTCTTTCCTCAGCTTGCTTTGTTAACATTGGTGTTATATAACGCCGGCCTTATGATGCTAGGTCATTTCATTGACCCATAGTCTGTTTAGACTCCCATGGATTGTGACCCCATGTGTGTATTGGAGCCTCTCATTGGAGGCCTGCATTTATGACTGCCTTGTATTTTTGTGAAAGTAGGAGTTCTGTGATACATTTACATTTTTAGAGAAGCGCTACCACACATTTCTTCCTTATTTAAAGCACTTTACAAAAAAAGGAGGTCCTCAGCATCTACTTCCATAGCTTTCTTATAGTGTAGACAGAAGGATATGTGTGATGTAACCTTTATATGTACACACGTTCAGTACCCATAATCCATTATCTTTGGTGTTAACCTTATGGAAATGCATGTGGAATTTTCTATTTATAGACAGCACATTAAACCTTAAATCTTGCCAACATCTATAACATTTGACAAATTATGTGCAATATTTCTTAGAAATCATCTATCTGAGTAGAAGAGGTTTTGGTATTTTTATCTCTGGAATCAGAGAGATACATTAATACTGCAGAATCATCTAAACCAGATACTGATAGTTGATGGATCATAAAATTAAAAGTTACAGTTTTAGTAATCATTTCATAATGAATATGTATATCAAACCATTATGTTGTACACCAAAAAGATACAGTTTTGATTTTTCAATTATACCTTCATAAAACTGAGGAGAAAAGTTATAGTTTTAAAAGGAAATCAGCAGACCGGCCAGTGTGGCTCAATGGTTGAGGGTTGACCTATGAACCAGGAGGTTTCAGTTCCATTCCTGGTCAGAGCATATGCCCAGGTTGCGGGCTCAATTCCCAGTGTGGGGTGTACAGGAGGCAGCCGATCAATGATTCTCTCTTATCATTGATGTCTCTATCTCTCCCTTTCTTTCTTAAATCAATAATAAAAAAAAACATTTAAAAGGAAATCACTAGAATAAAGATCAGAAACAAACCAAGTTCTAAAAGACTTGCCATAGGAAGAAAGAACATGTTGGTTAAGCAGCATTAAGTAGGAAACGGGTTATTTCAGGTGTGACTATGGAAAGTAATTCTTACAAAATTCAAGAGAGGTGCTTTTTTGCTTCAACCCAGAAAGACCAAACTCAGAATGGCTTAAGTAAGAACAAAATGTCAGGAAGCCCTCAGTAATGCCAGGGCTCTAAAATCCGGAGCATTTTCCCCTCAGGCTTGAAAGGTGGCAGCAGGAGCAGCAAGCGACCATACAATAAGGTCCAAAGCAGAAAAGTGCCCGTTTCCCTTTTTCAGTATGAGGAAAGTTTTCCGTAAGTCCTCACACTTTCCTCACGTCTCATTTGCAAAGTAGTTGAAGTTAGCCTGCTGTTTTCTGATATTTATACTGAGTTCTTATCATAAGTATGACATGTTTTGTATAATTTTACCACCAATAAGCCAGATGTGTTCAATTAGGCCCTTTAGGCAATGCTATCTCTTAGTTTTGCACTGTATTTATGAATAGACAGTCAATTATGAAATGGGGTGATAGGGCTACTAGAAAAGGTATTCTATCCTAAAATCTTTTACCTTCTGCTGGCTAGTGTTTCAAATCATCCCTTAGAGTTTGCTTCTTTTAGTTTAAGGCTTTGATCCCTAGTCAAATGTAAAATACTTATTTTGCCTAGAACTGACTGTGCCTATGTTCATAGGACAACTGGATGGGATTAGTGGATAAGTATGTGGCTATTGGATATTTTTTTCTCTGTTTGAGATTAAGTATAGAAATCAGGGCCATCATGGCACCTTCAACGAAGTTAATTAATTTGGCCAAAGAGAAAAGGGCTTGACACTAAATTCAAGGTCAATCACACTAGAAATGAGATCCTCAAAGTTATCAAAGGAAAGACAAATATATTAGAGCCAACGCAAATGGAAAATTCAAGGTTTATATTCATGTCCTAGCCACCAAATAATTTACCTTACTAAGTTCTTAGTTAACACAGGTAAGGATAGTAGTTCTGTGTCTTTAATTGACCTTATTGTGTGCTATAGGAGAAACAAATCTCTTCACTATTTCAATTAGAACTGTGCATTGCTCCTTTTATACTAAGGATAAGAGGATGTAGGTTCATCTGGTATGTTAGGATTTAAGGTCAGCCTGTGTTTAAATAGAGAAATGAGAATTGCTTTGCAATGACTCTATTGCACAGCTTTTCAAATAGTACATTTATGATGGCATTTTTACTGTGTAATGTGATCTTAAAAATGAAGAATGGTTAAAGTAAGCAGTAATTTATTTAGTGGATAGCTTAATTATTCTATCACTTGGCTAAGTAATGAATCAAATATTTTCTTTCAGTAAGAGGGAAATGATAAAGGGCATCTCTATGAGATTTATAAATTACAATTACATGCAATAAGTCACTACCAAGGATAGTGAATTATAAATAGACTAGTGGCCCAGTGCACAAAATTCATACACATTGAAAAGGAATTAGAGCAGCGGTTCTCAACCTGTGGGTCACGACCCCTTTGGCAGTCAAACGACCCTTTCACAGGGGTCGCCTAATATATCAGATATTTACATATCAAATATTTACATTACAGTTCATAACAGTAGTAACATTACAGTACTGAAGTAGTAACGAAAATAATTTTATGGTTGAGTCACAACATAAGAAACTGTATCTAAAGGGCCAGAAGGTTGAGAACCACTGAATTAGAGGAACGTAATTTGGACTCACTATCTAATATCAATAATATGTGAACGTGAGGCAGTCTGCGTTTCTGAAATACAATGACATGAATTTTAGCTATTACTTTGCCAAATAAATGGAATTTACAGATATCTTTAAAAGAGCATTCAGCTTAATATTAAAAACTCTCGCTACCAAGTCAGTTCTGTTTTCAACTTTTTGCCATTGTTGTAAATTGTTTGCAATATCTGCCCATTTGGGGTTGCATGTCATGGTTGCAAATCAGGCTTGCCATACTTCGTTACAATTGCCATGGGATCCTGATATCGCTGCTGCATATTTCTGGGACTACCCTCAAAAGATGATGGAAGTATTATCATTTTACCAATCAGCACATTGTCATTTTCACATCTAGATTTGAGATAACCCATCAAACTACTATATTTTTCAACTCTCAATTTAGATTGATTTGCTTTGATGAAATTTATTCAATTCTCCTCCATCTAATATAATAAAAGAGTAATATGCAAATTAACCCAGCCAAGATGGCGGCTGGCAGCCATGGAGCTAGAGCAAACAGGAGGCTTCCGTTGCATCAGTGATGGAGTTGAAACTGCCTGCTGTCGCCTCCCAGGATGCTTGACACCTGCATATGCAAATTAACCCACCGTCAGGTTAATTTGCATACTCCTGAGCATAGTGGAGGGACCATCAATTACATGTTTCTCTTTTATTATATAGGATGGCCTTCCTAGAGTCCATTTGGCAGAGTTTGAACTCCATGTTAATAGGTATTTGAACACTAAATAGCTATTTTATATTTATTTTTATTCATATTTTTAATCCCCACCGGAGGATTTTTATTGATTTTTAGAGAGAAAGGAAAGGCAAGAGAGAATCATCAATGTGAGAGAGAAGAATCAATTTATTGCCTCCCAGATTGAACCTACAACCTTCTCGTGTACGGGATAATGCTCGAAACAACTGAGCACTGGCCAGGACTATTTTTATTTTTTATTTATTTATTTATTTTTTAAATATAGAACACTTCACGAATTTGCATGTCATCCTTGCTCAGAGGTCATGCTAGTCTTCTCTGTATCATTCCAGTTTTAGTGTATGTGCTGCTGAAGTGAGCACTTTATTCATTTTTAAAGTGCTGAAATATTCTAAACTTACATGCACCTATTTCTTGACTTGATTTTCTAATAAATAGGACTCTGTGCCCTCCACCCAAATGTCTACTTCTATTTACTATGGTAGGATTTTACCACAGATTCTTTTGAAGAGTGAAAGCATTAGAAACAAAGTTATGCCTCTCTGATGACATTCCTCCTTCTTGCTTTCCTCCCCAGAGATGATCACTGACTTCTATTTAATGTTATTTGCATATGTCCAAAAATAATTTCTAGAATTGCTTCCAAATATATATTAAAGAGTCAAAGTAGTTAAATTAAAGAAATTCAGAGAGATTTTATGAGAAAGTTGATGAGCAGATTCTAAAATGTATATGGAAATAGGGAGGGCCAGGAAAAGGCAAATAACTAAGTGGAAAGATTTGCTTCATCTAATGTCTTTTTAAAAGCTACAAAAATTGCAAGAGTGTGGACCTGATACAAGACATACATACATACAGACCCACAGAAGGCAATAAGGATCTCAGAAACACACCTGTGTTATGCTAGACTTATGATATCATCTGCACTAGGGAACAGAAGGGCAGGAGGAAAGCCTTTAATGCAAGTGAAGGAGGGATAGTTGAGTATCCACATGGAAAAAATAAAATGACCCCAGATTACTAATTATTCAAACGTGAATTCCTGCCCTAACCGGTTTGGCACAGTGGATAGAGCATCAGCCTGCGGATTCAAGGGTCCCAGGTTCGATTCTGGTCAAGGGTGTGTACCTTGGTTGCAGGCACATCCCCAGTAGAGGGTGTGCAGGAGGCAGCTGATTGATGTTTCTCATTGTTGTTTCTAACTCTCTATCCCTCTCCCTTCCTCTCTGTAAAAAATCAATAAAATATATACTTTTTAAAAAAGTGAATTCCAGGGTGCTTGTAGATCTAAACTCAAAAGAAAATGTATACTGACTTCAAAAAAGTTATTTAACCACAATGATTTTTTGATTCTTATAAATTCAACTAGAGGCCTGTTGCATGAATTCGTGCTCCAGTGGGGTCCCTTGGCCCTGTGGGGTCAGGCTGAAACTAGCTCTGCTACATCTCCTGAGGGGTCTCAGATTGCAAGAGGGCACAGGCCAGGCTGAGAGACCCCACCAGTGCACGGACAGGGCTGAGGAGGGACATGGGAGGTTGGTCAGCCGGGAGGGGCCATGGGAGGGCTCCAGGGCATGTCTGGCCCATCTTGCTCATTCCCGATCACAGCAAGCTAATCTACCAGTCAGAGCATCTGCCCCCTGGTGGTCAATGAACATCATAACGACTGGTTGACTGTTTGCTCCCTGGTGGTCAGTGCACGTCATAGCAAGCGGTTGAATGGCCTTAGCATATCACTAGCATATTATGCTTTGATTGGTTGAATGGACAACCAGACAACTGGACACTTAGCATATTAGCCTTTTATTATATAGGATTGGGGAGATTGAACTAAATTAACTATGATAATGTAAAATTAAAATCTAATTAAATGTCTGATCTTGAAAATTTTGAAATTATTTATTTAAAGGGGTTGCTGAGTGTTTTTTGTAAAGCCTTTTGTCCAATTAGGGATGTTTATATTTCTAGTTTGCTAAGAGATTTTATCATAAATAACTTAAAATTTAGGCCCTTCCAAAGGAGATATATATGTACTACTCTTTGTAATATTTTAAGCAATAAAACAAAATTAAAAAAAAATTTAGGCCCTTCCATATATTTTGAGGTGAGGTGATATCATTATGTATGAAATAGTGGTTATTTATTGCATAAACATAATTTGGTTGAAATACATTATCATTTTTATACATTTCTAGAGTTGATTTGAAAATATTTAGGATTTCTAACTCTGTATTAAAGGGTAAAATAGGTCTGCAACTTTCTGTTTCTTATGTTCTTACCAGGTTTTGATGTTAAGATTGTGCTGTACTCATAATACTAAATTGGAAGTATTTCCTTTTTCTATTCTCTAGGAGAATATTTTGAAGATTATTGTTATTTCTTTTGTGAGTTTTTGATCAAATTTACCAGTGAACTCTTCTGGGCTTGGTTTTTTCTATGTGGGAAGTTTTAATCCATAAATTACATTTTTTTCTATTATTAAACTATACGGATTTTGTTTTATTTTGTGTAAATTGTACTTTTTCCTAGGAATTTGTCCATTTCCTCTAACTCTCAAATGTAGTGGCATGAAGTTGTTTGCAATGTTCTTTTATTACTAGAGGCCCAGTGCACGAAATTCATGCATGGGTAGGGTCCCTCAGCCTGGCCTGCAATCAAGGCTGATTGGGGCCTTCCGGCTGCCGGCTGGGGCCTTACTCCAGCCTTACTTCCAACTGCCAGCTGGGATCTTGATCTCCCAAGGGGGCACTTTGCATATTAGCCTTTTATATATATATATATATATATATATATATATAGACTAGAGGCCCAATGCAAGAAATTTGTGCATGGGGGGGAGAGAGGGTTCCTCAGCCTGGCCTGCACCCTCTCCAATCCGGGATCCCTCTCGTAATCCAAAACCACTGGCTCCTAACCACTCACCTGCCTGCCTGCCTGATCACCCTTACCTCTCTGCCTACCTGACTGATTGCCCCTAACTGCCTCTGCCTGCCTGCCTGATTTCCCCTAACCTCTCTGCCTACCTGCCTAACTGCTCTCCCCTGCTGGACTGATCGTCCCTAACTGCTCTCCCCTGCTGGCCTGATGCCTATCTGCTCTTCCGTCCTGTCCTGATCGCCCTGCCTAATTGACACCTTCTTCCTTCTGCCTACTCCTGCATGGCGCCGGCAATCTCACCTTCTCTCTTCTGCCTTCTCCCATGGTGCTGCTCACCTTCTAGTCTGAAGGTGGTCAGCCCGCAACCAGAAATGTTTCTGGTTGCCTTAGGCTATTCCCACCTTCTCCCAGCACCTCCCCACTTTTGCCTTGTCTCTGGAGCAACGGCCCTGGGGTGTGCATAGAAGCTAATAAAGAGCTAATATGCTAATGGTCTGGTCGTGACCCGTTATGGCATCACAGCTAATTTGTATATATATATACTATGCAAATATACTCTTTATATATATACTAGAGGCCCGGTGCACAAAAATTTGTGCACTCCGGGGGCGGGGGGAGGGGACCCTCTGCCTGGCCTGTGCCCTCTCTTAGTCTGGGAATCCTCGA
This sequence comes from Murina feae, assembly GCA_004026665.1. NCBI lineage: Eukaryota > Metazoa > Chordata > Mammalia > Chiroptera > Vespertilionidae > Murina > Murina feae. Next base: position 20,068 of record PVJC01032140.1, read on the forward strand.
GAGATGTCCACCTGCTGGCTTAGGCCAGTTCTCCAGGGGATCAGGCCTAAGCTGGCAGTCAGACATCCCTCTGACAACCTGGGAGCCCTCGGGGATGTCCACTTAACAGTGGAGAGCAGGCCTAAGCTGCAATCAGACATCCTTAGTGCTGCTGAGGAGGCAGGA
>PVJC01032141.1:0-20131 GCA_004026665.1 Murina feae
AGAGTTCATCACCACCCAACCAGTATTATATGAAATGCTGAAAGGTATCCTTTGAGAATAGAATAGAATCAGAGGCATAGAAAGGGAGTGGACTGACAATTTTTGGGGGTTAAGGGTGTTGGGGATGCGTGAAGAGACTGGACAATAATTGTACACCTATAGATGAGGACAATGGGGGGGGCAAGGTCAGAGGTTGGGGGGGGAATTGGGAGGAGGGGAGCTATGGGGGAAAAAAGAGGAACAACTGTAATAATCTGAACAATAAAAATAAATTAAAAAAAAAAGAAAAAAAAAAGAATAAATTTTCACATACAACTGTAAACCTACTTTTGCCCCCCTCTGTAGAATAAACATCAGTAGGGTGAGTCCCTTTACCACTACAAAACATCACATATATATTTTGAAAAACCCCATGAAATAATGTTATAACTTTTGTTTTAGACAATTATAAGTATTTTAAGGAATTTAAGAGGTAAAGAAGTAGTCTTTATATATTAACCAGTAGTATCATTTATTTTCAGCCTGAAGAACTTCCTTTACCACATCTTCTGGAATAGATCTGCTGAATAAGAATTCTTTATTTTTTAATTGAAAAATGTTTTTTATTTCACTTTTACCCTGAAGAATATTTCCACTGAATATGAACTCTGGGTTGTTACAGGTCTGTTCTTTCAACACATTAAAGGTGTTGTTCCACTGTATTCTTACCTCCATAGATTATGATGAAAAATACAAGGTCATTTAATTCCTTATTCTTCTGTAGGTAATGTGTCATTTTTCTTTAACAGCTTTTAAGATATTTTTTATTCTTGTTTTCTTTTTTCAGTAATCATTTTCTCATTAGCAGATACACAGCTTTGGTTTTGAGTAATTTGCTTATGTATGTGTGGGTATGGTTTTCTTTGAGTTTATCCGATCTATAGTTCACTGGGTCTCTTGTATCTATCTGTAAATCTAAATCTCTTACCAACTATAGTAAGTTTTAGCTATTATTTTTTCAAATATTTTTTCCACCACTATTTTTCTCCAGTTCTTCTGAAACTCCAATTATATATTACTGGGGACCCGGTGCACAAAAATTTGTGCACTTGGGGTGGTCCCTCAGCCCGGCCTGTGCCTTCTCGCAGTTGGGGACCCCTTGGGGGATGTCCACCTGCTGGCATGCCTGGCCAGCCTAGGTGAGGGGCTGATGGCTGTTTGCAGGCTGGCCAAGCCCCCCAGTGGGAACCCTCACCCCATGGAGGTGTGGCCAGCCTGGGTGAGGGGCTGGAGGCAGTTTTCAGGTTGCCCACAGCTCCCATTGACCCAACGTCCCGGTGAGGCTGGCTAGAATCAGGTTTCTGGGGTTTATTTTTCTATAATTGAAACTTTGTTGCCTTGAGCGGAGGCTTGGTTAGCAACGAAGCCTCCTGTTTGCTTCAGCTCCGTGGCTTCTATAATTGAAACTTTATTGCCTTGAGCAGAGGCCCGGCCGGCCTAGGCAGGCAGTTTCCTCCATGGCTGGTTAAATGGAAGTCTCCTGTTTGCTCTAGCTCCATGGCTGCTGGCCGCCATCTTGGCTGGGTTAATTTGCATACAGCCGCTCTGATGGGCTGGTGGCATGGCTTGGCTGGTGGGCATGGCTTAGGTGTCTCGGAGCAATGGTTAATTTGCATATTACTCTTTTATTAGATTAGATACCTTTTAATATCTGTCCCTAAATCTGAAGTTCTATTCATTTTCATAAAAAATATTTTTTTCTGGAGAAACCAAGATGGAGGCATAGATAAACACCTGGAATTGCTGCCTTGCACAACCATTTCAAAACCACAACAAAAAGAAAAAACGGTCACCACCCAGACACACAGGAAGGCTAGCTGAGTGGAAATTCTACAACTAGAAAGAGAGTGAGACTCAGAGGAGGTGCGGAAGTAAAGTGCAGAGGTACGGAGGCGCGCAGAAAGGGTTCGTGGAAAGGGCTGGCAACTGAAACGTGGTTGTCTTTTTCAATCTGGAGGGAGCCGCAAGCCCCCGTTGGCTCTGAACTTCAGTTCCGGGTGAGTTTCAGGGGAGACAGACTCATACGGGGAGAAGCTGCACTGACTGGCACTGGGAGGAACCCCAGAGTGGCTTTCTCCCGGCGATGCTGAGGGACACTGAGACCCTATGCCTCTTAGGGCAGGGCTGAGAATCAGCCATAGGTGTTTGCTCCACCCTGTTGATTCCCTGAGACCGCACTCCACCCAAGCTTCATGCAGAGGCTTTTGCATATAAAAGGTTGGGAAGCCTCAGGCAGAAGCTAAAACAGCACCTCCTTAGAGATCTAAGAGCCAGTGTACCCAGTGGTCAGAGCAGGACCACCCAGATAACAACTCCTCAGATCCATAAGGAACACAATTAGGGGGCAGACTCAGTGTGCACCAAAGCCCCACTGGAGCAGGTCTTGCCCCATAAGGGTGTCTCCAGCACAGAAGTTCTCCCACCACAGACACAGCTGATTCTCAAGGCCAAGTGGCCTGCAGGTCAATTCCTCCCCGTGATACCAACAACAATCAAGGCATAGCTACAACAAGATTGTGCACAAAGCCTACAAAGTGTTGCACCAAGAGTGTCCACCTCAGGTAATTGGGGAGGTTGAGCCACTGGGCCCTATAGGACACCTAGCACAGAAAGCCACCCTATCAACATAGAGAAGCAGCCAAAATGTGGAGACAAAGAGATCACAAATGACAGAAATGGAGGAAAAGCAAACGATTGGATATAGAGTTCAAAACCATGGTTATAAGGTTTTTCAAGCATTTTCTAGAGACTGTCGATAAATTTAGTGAGACCCTCGAGGATATGAAAAAGGACGAGCTAGAAAATAAGCATACACTGACTGAAATAAAGAATAATATACAGAGATCCAACAGTAGACTAGAGGATTACAAGAATCAAGTCAAAGATTTGAAATGCGAAGAAGCAAAAAACACCCAACTGGAAAAGCAAAAATAAAAAAGAATCCAAAAATATGAAGATAGTATAAGAAGCCTCTGGGACAACTTCAAGCGTACCAACATCCGAACTATAGGGGTGCCAGAAGAAGACAGAGAGCAAGATATAGAAAACATATTTGAAGAAATAATGACAGAAAACTTCCCGTCCCTGGTGAAAGAAATAGACTTACAAGTCCAGGAAGCACAGAGATTCCCCTCAAAAAAGGAATCCAAGGAGAACCACACCAAGACACATCATAATTAAAATGCCAAGGGCAAAAGACAAAGAGAGAATCTAAAAAGCAGAAAGAGAAAAGCAGTTACCTACAAGGGAGCACCCATATGACTGTCAGCTGATTTCTCAACAGAAACTTTGCAGGCCAGAAGAGAGTGGCAAGAAATATTCAAAGTGATGAATAGCAAGAACCTACAACAAAGATTACTTTACCCAGCAAAGCTATCATTCAGATAAAGAGCTTCACAGACAAGAAAAAGCTAAAAGAGTTCATCACCACCAAACCAGTATTACATGAAATGCTAAAAGGTATCCTTTGAGAAGAGGAAGAAGAAGAAAAAGTAAAGATAAAAATTATGAACATCAAATACATATCTATCAACAAGTGAACCTAAAAGTCAAGTGAATAAAAAAATCTGATAAACAGAATAAACTGGTGAATAGAATCGAATCAGGGGCATACAAAGGGAGTGGACTGACAATTCTCAGGGGGAAAGGGGTGTTGGGGGTGCAGGAAGAGACTGGACAAAAATTGTACACCTATGGATGAGGACAGTGTGGGGGATAAGGGCAGATGATGGGGGGAACTGGGAGGAGGGGAGCTATGGGGCAAAAAAAGAGGAACAATTGTAATAATATGAACAATAAAGATTTAAAACATATAAAATATTTTTTCTCCATTCCTTTTTTCTTTTTTATTCTTTTCCTATTCTTCAATTGTATCGTTTCTAAACTCGTTCCTTTGTCATCTCCATTGTCCTATTGAACTCATCCAATGAGTTTCAGTTTTTAAACATTTTATTTATTTTTAAAATATATTTTATTGATTTTTTACAGAGAGAAAGATAGAGAATTAGAAACATCAATGAGAGAGAAACATCGATCAGTTGCCTCCTGCACACCTCCTACAGGGGATGTGCCCGCAACCAAGGTACATGCCCTTGACCGATTCGAACCTGAGAACTTTCAGTTCGCAGGCCGATGCTCTATCCACTGAGCCAAACCGGTTAGGGCAACATTTTAAAAATGAACTTTATTTCTTCTGAGAATTCTTTCCTTTTCATTTATTTCAAATGTGTTTTTCTTTACTTCAGGGAATCTAGTTATAATAGCTGCTTTACAGTTTCTGTCTTTTAATTCCAGTATTCGGGCCATCTCAGGGTTATCTTTCCCTTGAGAATTGGTCATGTTTTCCTTTATATATATCAACTAATTTCTTTACATATCAACTAATTTTAGATTTTATTTTAGACACTGTGAATTTTATGTTGAGTAGTCTGAATGCTGTTATAATCTCTTAGAACACTGATGCTTTTGCTTTGGCGGGCAGTCAAGTGAGTTATTTCAGATTATAATCTCTACTTCAATTTTTGAGACTTGTGTGGGCCATAGGGAATCCCCTTTTTTTAGATTCCCCTCAAATGTTTCAGCCCACAGAGGCCCTCTTCCTGGGCCTTCCTTTGCCCAGGAAATATGGGGTTTCTCTTGAAGTTTTAGCTTCCAAAGTTGCCATGTCACATTGTGATGGGAACCTGCTCTTGAGGCAAATACAAGAAAAGAAAATGGGAAATTCATCTCTGTGTGAGTCCCTCCTCATATCTGCCTGATTTTATTTTTCAGAATCCTTAGTTGTTTTTTGTATTCTGTCTGGAGTTTTTAGTTGTAATCGATGGGAAGGACAGACTTTAGTGGCTTTATGTTACCACAGTGGAGCTAGAACTCTCATCTTAATTTATAAAGAATATAGTTGCTGGATATAGAAAAATAGGTTGACAGTCATTTTCTTTTTGGTTAATCCTCACCAGGGAATATTTTTTCCATTGATTCCTAGAGAGAGTGGGAGGGAGGGAATGGGGAAGGAGGAGGGACAGAGAGAAACATTGATATGAGAGAGATACATTGCCTGGCTGCCTCCTGCATGTGCCCTGAGCAGGGCCCCAGAGCAAATCTGCAATCTAGATCATGCCCTTGACTGGGAATTGAACCCGAGACCCTTGTGTGTGTAGTCCGATACTGTAACCACTGAGCACACCAGCCGAGGGCAGCTGGCGGTCATTTTCTTTCACCACTCTATTGAGGTAATCTGAGTTTCAGAAGAAGAAGAAAGAATAGGATACAAGGAACATTTAAAAAGCTAATTGCCAATAATTTTCCAAAAGAAAACTAATCAAAGGTGTCAAGGTATCTACAAATCTCAAGCAAAATAAATTTTAAAAAATCATCTTTCAGTTTTGAAATAGATGAAAATGAAATGCAAAGAAAAATCTTAAAAGAACCAGAGATACATGAAATTCCAAGGAATAATAAGAAATTGACAGTTGACTTTTGAACAGAAATTATGATGTCAGAATATGCTGAAAAGATGTCTTTAGAGTGCTGAAAGAAAATGACTGCCAGCTGCCCTCATCTATGCTTCAGTGTAGATATTTTCCACTCAGTTCTCATCTAGTTTACTAGCCTTTATTTTTTCTGTGTTTAGTTTGCTATTAAATCCAACTAATGCACTCTTAATTTTTGTATCTTTTCTGGTTCTAGAATTTATATACGTGATCTTTTTTATATGTTTTTTGTTTTTTTAAAAATTGATTTAAGAGGGAGAAAGGGAAAGGGAGAGAGACAGAAACAACAAGGATGAGAGAGAATCATTGATCGGCTGCCTCCTGCATGCCCCTACTGGGTATTGAGCCTGCAATCCATGCATATGCCCTGACTGGGAATTGAGCCTCGACCTACTGGGCCATGAGTTGATGCTCAAACACTGAGACACATTGGCTGGGCTATATTTGATTTTTTTAAATAAACAATTATTTGGTGAAATTTTCCAACTTGGGAGCTATTTTTTAAACCTATTTTCTTTATTTTTTAAACATAATTATTTTAAAGTTTCCTGCTATTCAAATATTTAGATCTCCTAAAGATCTATTTCCAATATCTGTTTTTCTTTTCTTTTCTTTTTTTATTATGGTCTTGTCTCTTGGCATAGCTATTTTTAATTGAATGACAGAACATAAAAAATTGTATGGCCTCCAGATGATGTTCTATTTCTCCAGAAAGGGTACACTTTTTCCTCTTTCTGATAAAGGCTGATTATTTTAATTTAACCACAGACTGAACTGAGTCAAGCCTGGGTTTTAGTTTTGGTCAGGCCCAGTTTACCTCCAGCTTGCCAATGCTCCTAAGGTATAGCTCTACAGGACTTCCAACTAAGGACTTAGTGTATTTACCAGCACCTCCAACCCCTTGCCCAGCAGCTCATGAACTTGAGCTATTTATATTCCCAGTACCATAAAACTTCTTATCTGTCAGAGACTTTCTGCTTACCTTTTTTAGTCTCCCGTCTCATGTAGTTTCAGTGTCTGGAAAATGTCTTAAAGGAAAAAAATTGTGTATTCGAAGACCCTCAAGTCTCCAATTTTATTTCTCTAGCTCTACATAAGATCTCCAAAGTTCTGCTGCTCCCTTCACCTCTCCATAGCCTTCTGATATGGCAAAGCCTGGATTTGCAAACTCTTGCTCTGTGCTCAAAACAAGCAAATGACCTCAGGGAAAAAGTAGCTATAGAACTTCAGCTCACCCCTGCAAGTCTCCTCTCTCTAGAATCTTGTCCCTCTACTTTCTAATTGCTTCAGTAGTTCTCTGATGACTCTGAACAGCTTCTTCCTATATTTCATCTAGCTTTTTGTTCTTAGGAGGTATGTAGACAGAGCACAAGCTACTCCATCCTAACCAGGAAAAGTCCTATGCCTACCTGGTAATTTTTGAAGGCATGCTGGACACTGTCTGAAAAAAAATCTGCATTTTGAAGGAAATAATGAAGTGAGCATTTTCAAATAACACTAATTTTTACTCTAGCTACAAATCACTCCCTTTCAAAATCTAACTATAAAGATAACCTTAGTGAATTTTTTTCAAGCTTTTATTCAAGTCTAGATTCTGATACTTATAAACCTCACACATATGAAGAGTCCTTTTTAAAAACTGTGTTTAAGGAGAATGTAAAAAAAAAACAAACCCAAAACACCCAGACATCTCTACAAGTAAGGGAATTTTGATGGTAAAGGAAAATAAAAGGAAAAGTAGAAAATACTAACAATACATACCTTAGATGGTGTGGTATACATAGTGAATCTTGAATACCATTTGCTTGCTTTCTCTGCAACTCCTTTTCCAGCAGTGAACATACTGTTCCTTAGAACATCCAGTTTAGGTACTAGTAGTGTATCTAAATTAAATGAAGGTGATGAATGGGTTAATGTATCTTGAGTTTCTTCCCTAAATGGGCAAGTAGGTGAGAAAGTAGGAGAAGACCAGAGTCTATCCCTTGGTCTGTCTTCATTTTTTGTATAACTTTTAGATTTGGTAAGTCTCATTGGCCTAGGAGAATTAGGAGGCAGGCTAGATCTTCTACACGCCTTCACCAATGTTGGACTTTTCTTATCGGTTAATTTATCATCATATGCCCGTTGTAAATCAATGCTTGGTGTCCGGCTTGTCAAAGGACTGGTCATATTATTCATATACATCACGATTTCTTCAGCTAAATCACGCCTAGCAGATGGTGTTGAAATGCTTTTGCTTTCATCTTCATCTTCTTCCTCCTCCTCTTTTTGCTGTTGCTCAGTCTCAGCAACCAAAAGAGAGAGAGGATCAAATCCTGTTGCAACATCCGTTTTTTCAAAAGGTTTTACTGAAAAGCTGCTATTCATACGTTGAATCCTTTTGGGATTTTGTGTGGCAATATATCCCATTTTTGACCCATAGGTTTCATTGTCTAAGTCTTCTAAGTCAAAAATGACTGGAGAATCCACTTTATCTGTCAAACAATTAGAACCATCAAAAGGTGTATCATCATCACTGGATTCCTTTTCTAGACTGTCTCTTTTTGATCGTAAAGATGGCCTTCCAATATCAAGACTATTTGGTCTTTTGCTTTTTGAGATAACATGTGAAAGAATTTTTGCATCAGCTCCTAATTTTTCAACCATATCTCCAGGGTTTGCTTCCTGGTTAATTCTATTGAGCATAAGTCCCATCATTACTCCTCCACTATGATTGCGGTTTCTATTTCCCCAGGACATTTGCTTCTGCAAGTTAGGTTCACTGTCATTTTTATCTCTTTTCCTGAAGCATCTACTTTCAATGTTTCCTGTTTCATTTGTATCCTCAAAAGATGATATTAAGAGTGGCTCAGATGTGCTTTCTGAAAAACAAGAAAAGTGCTTTTAGCTATAAAAAATGTAATGTGCTATTACAAGTTGTCTTAAATATTTAAAATACTAATAACGAAAATGATAATAGTAAGCAATCATTAAGTGTCTGCTATTTGACTGATACTGTACTAGGTACTTTATTTACATTGTCTACCCATAATTATTCTAACATCCTTATAGCTTGAGAGAGATTAATTATCTAGCCCAAAGTTATCCAGTCCTTAAATGACAGAACTGGGATAAAAACCCAGATTTGATGAACTATAAAAGGTATACTCCTCAATGTCAAACTGCACTGCTTTTTAAAAAGTTATAAATTAAAATTAATATCTACTCATGGTATACTTAATAATATTATCCTACATAATAAAAGGCTATCCTATCCTATATAATAAAAGGCTAATATGCAAATTGACCTAATGGCGGAAAAACCGATCACTATGATGTGCACTGACCACCAGGGGGCAGACACTCAATGTAGGAGCTGCCCCCGGTTAGTGTGCTCCCACAGGGGGAGTGCTACTGAGCCAGAAGCCAGGCTTATGGCTGCCAACCTCAGCAGTGGTGGCGGGAGCCTCTGCTGCCTCTGTGGCAGTGCTAAGGACCCCAGAGGGTTCCCAGACTGCTAGAGAATGCAGGCTGGGCTAAGGGATCCCCCTCTAGTGCACAAATTTTGTGCACTGGGCCTCTAGTTGTAAATAATAATATTCATGCTAATTCCACTAAATTGATTAAATAACAATAGTTACTACAATTGTGGTTGTGTTAGATGACCTTAAAAATGAGTCTTCTGTCTATAAAAATGAAAAACCAACCAATTACAAGCAGCTGTGATAACTTTACCCACAAAAAATTATTATCATTTAATACTAGAGGCCCTGTGCACAAAATTCATGCACCAGTAGGGTCCCTAGGGCTGGCCTGTGATCAGGGCTGATCTTCTCTGGTTGCTGGCAGTCAGCCCTGTCCCCTGCTGCTGCCGCCGGCTGCCCTCTGTGTGTGGGGCAATTGGGGCCCCACTTGCTCGCACCTGCCTTGGTCTGGTGCCACTCGCATTTGCTGCCACCTCCTCCCTAGTTCCCCGCTCCTCATTGGGCGACTGGAGCCTGCCGGCTGGGAGGAAGGACCAAGAGGATGGCCGGCAGGCCCGGATCAGGCAATTGGGGCCTGCAGGCTTGAGGCAGCTCCTGCATTGAGCATCTGTCCCCCAGTGGTCAGTGCGCATCATAGCAACCGGTCATTCCTCCATCTAGTCGATTTGCATATTACGCTTTTATATATATAGCTTGCCCTTGCCACTCCAGATGATTTAGCCCTGCTGTCATGCTGGAACTGGCTCCCAGCAATAGATGTTTTTATTGATTAAAGAGATAGGGAGAGAAATAGAAACATCAATGATGAGAGAGAATCATCCATCAGTTGCTCTTGCATGGCCTCTACTGGGGATCAAGCCCACAATTGGGCATGTGCTCTGGTCAGGAATCTAACAGAGACCCCCTGGTTCATTGGTCAATGCTCAACCACTGAGCCACACTGGCCAGGCAAGCATTACTATATTAACAAATAAAAAATAATATATAAAAAGAACTTTAAAAATAAAAAATATTATGTATTGTTACCCAAACAATCTGAAGGACTATGCTTTTGCCTCTGAAAAACCAGGAACAATATGAAGACTAATGTTTTCATTAAGCCTATAAGCTTAATTTAAAAACTGGCTAGGTATACTGTACCCTCAAACTGTTGGGACTTTTGGGAAGGGGTACCCGCATCCCTCTTCCCAAAAGTCCCAACAGTACAAACTCAAAAGATAGTATGTAGCTCGTAAGTCTGTCCCTATACTTTCTTATCATAAAAACTTGAATAAAGTATATTATAAAATACAGAATTCAAGCTACTAAACTATACTATGTGAGGATGCACAAATATATAAAAAATAATCCTGGAGAATGAAGATTAAAAAAATAAATATTTACAAGAAATACAGATACAAGATATACTGCACATAACAGAGGTATATGTACTATTCAACTTACCTGTGCCTTCTCCCGATATTTTATCAGCATTGTTGTTATTTGTACCACTGAGGCGAACTATACTGGAAGAACTTTGATAATTGAGCTTAGGAAGACAATCTGCACTTCCTTTTGCACTCTCATTCTCAGACACTGTAAAGATTAAAATGCAATTGGTAAGATGAAAACTATATGCATCATATAAGGCATAAAAAGAACTAGCTTTTAGTTCTAAATACTTCTCCTCCAAATAGGTAAAAAGAAATTATCGAATGCCTCTGTATGAATTTGTCAATCACAAATAATTACACTGATCTAAAGTCTCAAGGTATATTATCAAATTACTATGTACTGGTTATGAAAGAGGTCCATGCATACATTTTATATTACTTTTTTGGTTGTAAAACACTGTTTTCAACGAGAAGAGGCAAGGTTTAGAATATAAGCAACAGACCATTAATAAAAGCATTAAATAAAAATATTATTAAACTTCAGGAAAGAGCCACTGTTTGGCCCTGGCCGTGTGGCTCAGTTGGTGGGAGCATTGTAGACCAAAAGGTTTCAGGTTTCAAATCTGGTCAGGGCACATACCTAGGTTTTGGGTTTGATTCCTGATTGAGGCGCATACAGGAGGCAACTGATTGATGTTTCTCTCTCACATAAAAGTTTCTCTCTCTCTCCCTCCTTTTTCTCTAAAATCAATGAAAACATATCCTCAGGCCCTAACTGGTTTGGCTCAGTGGATAGAGCACTGACATGTGGACTCAAGGGTCCCAGGTTCGATTCCGGTCAAGGGCATGTACCTTGGTTGCGGGCACATCCCCAGTGGAGAGTGTGCAGGAGGCAGCTGATTGATGTTTCTCTCTCATTGATGTTTCTAACTCTCTATCCCTCTCCCTTCCTCTCTGTAAAAAATCAATAAAATATATTAAAACAAACAAACAAACAAACAAACAAACAAAAAACATATCTTCAGGTGAGGTTTAAAAAAAAAAGATTCCTTGTCTGAAGAAATAGATTTCTATTACAAGAAGAATAGTATTTACTAGTAATTTGAGAGTGATCGTGCCACTAAAACTATACACTTCAAGATTTGTATGATGGAATATTAAGTGGTAGAGAGGGCTTGTAATGGGGGAAAAGAGGAGTTATAACAGAAAAGTAAAAAATAAAATTAGTACTTTTATATAGAAAGCCAGTTGCATTTATTATTAATATAAACCCACAATTTTATACAATATCAACCTAATACCTACAGGAACTAGAATCATTCCCTTTCTTATCTTTTTCTTCTTGAATGTCTTCAGTAGCTATATCTCCTCTTCTAACTTCATCTTTGGATAATGAATTATATCCAAGATCAGATTGGCCACCTAGAAAAAAAAAATCCCTATGGTGTTTAGCATAAACTTCTTTATTGAGAACTGGAATTAGGAGCAACACATTACTATTCCGATTTAATTATAGAAATTTTTCTGGATAACTTTCAATTGGAAGCATTATTTTGTTAGATTCCATGCCCCATCTCTATTAAAGTAAGAAAGGGATAATCTCAAAATAATTTATTTTTGGCTCCATGCTGCAGTCAAAAGCATATACTTGCACACTACTAGCTGGGCTCCAAAAAACAAAGACAATCTGGACATTCTTTATACAAGTCCATGACCTTTCTAGAAAAAGTCTGAGTTCCAACTAAGCAATGAAGAAAAATCTGCAGGGAATTCATAACAGAACCTTCACACACAGGAAGCTGAATGTCTAAATAATTAAAAAAAAAAAGGTTTATGTAAGTTTATAAATAGATAATTACTTTTTCTGAAAATTCAATTGAATACTGAATTGCACTTAAGTAAAAATACATGGGGATGAGAAAAAGAACATGTTAAAGTTATTTTTAAGAAATGCAAAAGTTGCATTGATACAAGAAAACTTCTAATATATTATACTGTTAGAGATTCTTTACTTTTCAGCAAATTATTTTCACTAGATTAGCATCAAGACCTAAGGTTTGGTAACCTAGTTCTCTATTCTAGCAGACATAATTTTAAGTAAACCATATAACCTTTTTTGTTTGGATCTCTAATTCCAAGATCTATAATACACACAGTTGTTATGATTATATGAGAAACTATATAAGGAATGGTTTAAATACTTGTAAAGAACTACCTAAGGAAACTTTATTAAGTATCACTAGGTATTTAATACAATTGTTACACTTGTGAATTTGTACTTTTAGTAATCAATTTTTCACCTCTATTTCCAAAGGAGTAAGTTAAAAATGTGAAGATAATCTTGAAATTCATGTTTTTATTAGATCTGTACTGTTTTAAGATAGTCTTTTTTTTTTTAAGGTCATAGTTAGAAACAAAAAATAGACTTCTCCATTTTTAAGAGATAATGCCTGAGGGTGACTGCAATGACTAATTACTATATTCATATTGCATAATTAATAAAACCAGCCCTGTAAAAAACAACTATGAAAATTACATTTCAACACAATCAGCTTATATTTATATTCTTAAAAGCAGGCATAAAAGGAGACCAGCCAAAATATTACTGTTACAGAGACAGTAAAGCTTTATATTTTATGCCTTTATAGAAGCCTTTATATTTTATTAATGGTTGGAGTTTTAAATTTAAAATTTCTGTCTATTGAGAGATAGCTCTTATATTTAAAAAGCACATGTAAATTTTTAATGTAATAAAAAGAACAGAATTATTCAATTTATTTTTAAAATATGTCAGTTTTAATATTACAGAAGGCTATGTACAAATCTACTTTAATGAAATTAATGCCATCTTCAGTGCTAGAATGCTACAAATTTTATATATATTCAAATTATTTATTTGTAACTTTTTATTTTAATACTAGAGGCCCGGTGCATGAAATTCCTACACCGGCAGCAGGGGGGGATTCCTCAGCCTGGCCTGCATCCTCTTGCAGTCCGGGAGCACTCAGGAGATGTCCAACAGATGGCTTAGGCTCGCTCCTCCTGGGGATCGGGCCTAAGCAAACCAGTGGTTGGACATTCTTAGCGCTGCCATGGAGGCAGGAGAGGCTCCCGTCACCGCCACTGTCTCGGCTTCTGACTGAGCAGCACTCCCCCTGTGGGAGTGCACTGACCACCAGGGGGCAGCTCCTGTGTTGAACATCTGCCCCCTGGTGGCAGTGCATGTCATAGCAACCAGTTGTTCTGCCATTTGGTTGATTTGCATATTAGCCTTTTATTATATAGGGTAGTTTAAGACTTACAAGGAATCCTATCTAATAAAGAGGGAATATGCTAATTGACCATCATGCCCTCACAAAGATGGCAGTGCACACAGCCAATAAAGAGGGAATATGCTGACTGTCACATCCTCACAAAAAGATGGCGGCACCCAGTCCCCTCAGCCCCTACCTCATCCAGCCGGAGTTCCCTAGGCCCCTCAGCCCTGTCTCATCTAGCCTCAGTCCCCCAGTCCCTTCAGCCCACAGGGGAAGGCAGTTGGGGATGATTGGGCCAGCAGGGAAGGTCATGTGGAGGCAATCAGGCTGGCAGGGGAGGGCAGTTGGAAACGATCATGCCAGCAGGCTAGCAGTTAGGTGCCAATCAAGCTGGCAGGGGAGTGGTTAGGGGGCTATCAGGCTGGCAGGCAGAATGGTTAGGGGCAATCAGGCAGGCAAATGGTTAGGAGCCAGCAGTCCCGGATTGTGAAAGGCATGTCTGGCTGCTGTCTTAGGCCTGATCCCTCAGGGATCCTGGTCCGCTCAGACAGAACCTGGCAGTCGGACATCCCCCAAGGGGTCCCAGATTGGAGAGGGTGCAGGCTGAGCTGAGGGACACGTCTCCCTCCCCACCGTTGTAAAAGTAATACAGTACAGAGAAAGTTCCTGTGTACCCTTTACTCAGCTTCCCCCAATAATATCTCATATGAAATAGTAAACTGATGTTGATATGGTACTATAACTCTGGTCAGAGCCATAAGTTTCTTGTTTTAAAACTTTAATTAAATTTTCATAATTACAAAGAACCTATCCTATAAAATCGATATGATGAAGAGATCTGTGTGCTATCCAGAATTAATTGGATTATCATGGACTAAATACTTGAATAAATTCTTAAACTTTTATTTCTAGTCAAATAAAAAAATTAATAAAATTGCATATAGTTATTAAATGCAGTATCAAATCAAATACCTAACATATAAAATTAAAAAGTGACAGTTAAATACATCATTGAAAATTAAAATCCCAAAAAGACCGAAGAGCAAATCTAATTTTTAAAATGTACTTTAATATATGTATACATAAGCACAAACAAACCTGTACTAGATCTATCATCAGTAGCATATACTTTGATTAAACCCGTATTAAAAGGTGCCTGCTCCACAGTGTGTGTCCCATGACCACTATCCATGCTGCCATGACTAACAGCATCCAGGTCACTGCCATCTGCTTAAGAACAGAATTTGACAGCATTTTACTACTCAAGGAGATACCAAAAACACACATCAGTTTGTTGCTCAAGCTAATATCTACTAATACTGAATACAAAAAGTGCCACATAATTAGCAAATCCTACTGTAACAAAGAACCCTATTGTGAATCATTAACGAATACTAAAACAAGACCACCAACAGTTGATAGTTTAAGTTACAAGAAAAAAGCTAAAATTTTGTGTTTTTTAAATGTGAAGAGTATTCCAATCAGAATTTGCTTAATGGTAATAAAAACTAGAAAACATTCAATAACTTGAAAGTTTTTAAAATTTCTAAAAAAATGTAAATAACTAGTCAATTTTAAAGAAAAAAATTAAACACATATATCCTTAAAAACCTTTAATTACCTGAGAGAGTTGTTTGTGATAAGCGTGCATGGTTCTTCAAAGTTCTTTTGAACTGTGCTACTCCTAAAACAACGTTTCTTAATTTTGTCCAAAGATAATAGCCATTATGACTTCGTGAAGGCCAGGTACTTTCTAAAACAGCCTATTTGTTCAACAAAATAAAATAATTAATATAATAATTTTTATAAATGAACACATTGGCTTTAGATTCAAACTAAAAAACATCTAAGTAGAATGTATAACACAAAATAGCACAAAAATTTTACTTGATTTACAAAATATATTTTAAATACTCTAAAATAAATGCCAAATAAACCCTGCATCAATAACTTTTGCAATTAAATTAAGGTTGTATAATCACAAAAGTATACTCTTTCTCCATGAAATAGAAGTAATTACCTTATTATAATAACCGTAAGTAATGGCATTGGGGTCAATACCAGCTTTCCGCATTTCAAAAAGCACTCGAACTGCAAGTACTGGCTGATCATATTGTCCACAGAGCTGCATAAGAATGCGATAGCACACCTGAAACACATAAGTTCAAAAGTGTACAGAAACAAAACACCTATTTACATAAATATAGAAATAATGCATTTTAAAGATAATTATTACCTCATCAGGTGGATCCATCTTCTTTGACTGCATTTTTTTAAGCACATCATATGCTGTTTTCAGCGCCCTGACTTTTGAATGACATACTTTCACATAAGCTGGGAGACAAATAAACCATAGTCCGTAACAGTGACGTAGCAGACACCTAGACCACATCTGAGGAATGGAAGAATACCGCTTGGCAATTTTATGGGCTGATTTAATTTCCTAGGGAAAAATGCAAGGATCTCATTAATAAATTTACACACCTGGCATCCTTATTTAACTGCATGTTGAACAGGTACAAGTCACTTGCTTTTATGTTTCCCTAATAAAATCTGCTTATAATTAATATATATTCAAGCCCCTGCTTGAATTTGTATTATACCATATGTATAATAATAAAAGCATAATATGGTAATCGACCAAACGGCCTTGGCTGCGTGGGAGGGATCGAGGCAGCTGTCCTGGCTGTGAAGGCCTACTCTTGCGTGAATTTTGTGCATTGGACCTCTAGTATAAAATAAAGCTCTAGGACAAGAGAACTAGTTAATTTTTTGAAGGCTTCTTGCTTTAAATTATCTTCAGAATGCTTCAGGGGGCTTAATCTCATCACTGTTACATATGAGTTGGTAAAGTATATTAAGGGAGGATGAGTGTCATATTTACTTTTGTTCTAATATTTGATTACATGAAAAATGCAAAATTTTTAAAGCACCTGTTTTGTTCTTCTGAACATAGGAGAAGGACTACTAGGACTACTTGATTTTGAAGGCAATTTGCTCTTTCGTGTTTGTAGAAATCCGTCAGGTCTCTCAAATAAACTGTTCCTAAGAACTGGAAATCCATTATAGCTGTTTTTGAAAAGAAAAAGAAAACCTCAAGCACACATAGATTATATCATACTGGTTACATGCTAAAAAAATGTATGACCAATAATTTCTTAACTTACAATTTATTCTATGTTTCTCCATCAGACTAGAATATATATTCAACAAATATTCATGCTAATGTTGCTTTTCTTATTATAATACTTACAAATGTAATAGCCAAACATAAACTCAAATATATATTTTAGAGGAAAAAATCTTGCTGAATTGACATTTAAACTACAAAGTCAAGCACTTTGGTAGTATTTGTGTAAATATATAGCAAAACTCATCAGATGATATGACAGGCGGTAAAGGGTCCACCAAATCAATGCACTTTCAAACAGGTCAGCCACTAATATCATTGCTCTGAATTAACTAATTATTGCAGAACCTCCCTCTCAAAAAGATGTAAATAACAGTGCTCGCTTCAGCAGCTCATATACTAAAACTGGAACAATACAGAGAGTGGTATGGCCCCTGAGCAAGGATAATGTGCAAATTCATTAAGTGTTCCATATTAAAAAAAGAAAAGATGTAAATAACATATTAGCACACCAGGATAAGCTCTCTTATTGTCATGAATTGGTTGCTCAGATTAGCTAGCAGGTTCAGGGCCTCACTGATGAGAAAGAAAATTGAAGATGTTCGAGAAGAGGAAGAAAAGATTAGACTAGGTAGCTCTATGAGGAGGTGGGTTTAATTTGGGTGCTAGAGAAACGTGTTTGGGCATTTAAAAGACAGCAGCAGCTAAGAAAAAGACATACTGAAAAGAATAGAAGAAGACCCTGAACAGCAAACTTAACCTACTTTATTAATATTCTTACAGGCATAAAATAGTTTTAATTAATGATGAAGAAAACAATAAAAGATGGCAAACTATATCAATTATATATAAGCAAATTAAGTTGAATAATAAAATATTGGTAATGACTGAATGTTAAATAGCAATAAAATATCAAAGTTCAGGAAAATCCTGACCCTTAAAAATTCTTTGTATGTACATGGTGTGATAAGACCATTCTGTGTATCCTGTGGAAACTTAATGCCTAATCATTTTATATAGAAAATGTAAGTATATGATCATCTCTTATTAAGAGAACAGACTGTGTTCATTAAAGACATTTAAGTTGTTTTAAATAATGGGGATGACTACACTAAAATTATACTGGTTAGTCTCAAGGGGGAAAAATGACTTAGATCTTTAAAAAATGGGAACTTTTTAAGCTAAGTAATTTTCTAAATCTTAAAGTAAAATTTGAACTAAAAAGTTAAAACCAGCCCTAACCAGTTTAGCTCAGTGGATAGAGCATCAGCCTGTGGACTGAAGGGTCCCAGGCTCAATTCCAGTCAAGGGTACCTTGGTGGCGGGCACATCCCTAGTGGGGAGTGTGCAGGAGGCAGCTGATTGGTGTTTCTCTCTCATCGATGTTTCTAACTCTCTATCCCTCTCCCTTCCTCTCTGTAAAAAATCAATAAAACATATCTAAAAAAAAAAAAGTTAAAACCAACCCCACCCCCCCAAACCCAAAAGTATATTAGTAAACATACCAAAAGTAGTCTTAGAAATATCATGTACAGCCCTTGGCTGGTTAGAGTGTCAGCCCTCGCACAAAAGGATCTCGGGTTTGATTTCAGGTCAAGGGCACGTACTTGGGTTTTGCATTAGCAACCTGTCACTGGTTAGGGCATGTTTGGGAGGCAACTGATTGATATTTCTCACACTGATGTTTCTCTCTCTCCCTCCCTCTCTCTAAAAATCAATAAAAATGTCCTCAGGTGAGGATTAAAAAAAAAAAAAAAAAGTAAGCCTGGCCAGTGTGGCTCAGTGGTTGAAAGTGTCAACCTATGAAGCCAGAAGTTACAGTTCTATTCCTGGTCAGGGCACATGCCAGGTTTCAGGCTCGATTCCCAGTAGAGGGCATGCAGGAGGCAGCCAATCAATTCTCTTTCATCATTGATGTTTATCTCTCTCCCCCTCTCCCTTCCTCTCTGAAGTCAATAAAAATACATGTATTTTTAAAAATGACATGAATAACATCATCAATAGATGTAAAGGGTAGGAATCAAGTGGCTTATGAATATTTACAAACATCAGTTACACCACTTTTTCAAATTTAATAATCTGGGTTACAAATAAGGATGTCCTGAAAAATCCTTTTTAATAAAAATAAACTGTGACTTAATGAATGATAGGTGAGAAATGGTTTTAGAATCTTTAAATAAAGTAAGGAGTATTATTAGAGAAGAAATAAATAATTTAAAATATAGAAGGAAAGACTATTTTAAGTAAAAATAAATGTATACTGGAAACTAACTATAGTATATAACAAATGTATATGTACAAAATAGATCTAGATAGACAGATGTATAATAAATCTACCTCTATTAGGACTTTTCTCTAGACTTGAAGACAGGAACTATGTGTCATTCAAGTCTAGAAACCAAGCACTTAGCAGCGTCTGGCCAAATTTCCTAAGTTAATAACCATCAATTCCAATAGTTCTGAATCTCCTTGACTTAAAATAAAGAATCATGGAATAATGAATAACCTAAAAAATTACACATTAACCAATGTGTGCGTCTATTGGGGGTAGGGATGGGGAGTGAGGAAACCAGCTTTAGTGAGAAACAAAAATCAAAATTTTATAATAAAAGTGTTGCATTTTGGTGGGGGTAGAGTCCTAACTGAATGTAATCAACATTTATGAGAACAGATACTTATGCAGATTTAGAACTTCCCATTCCCAAGTCTATATTATGCAAAATTATAATTTTTTTCTTTTTAGACCTCAAAACTTAATAATGGATGTGGGATAAGCTTGCTTACCACCTAAAAATTAGGGATCTGTAAAGTTTGGATTTTTGAAAATACCACAGTCCTTAGAAAGCTACGTCACAGATGATGGATTGCTTCTCTCTTTCAATCTCAAACATTCGCCTCTTGAATACCTGTACTGTAAAGGGGGTTCTTCACCATTGGGTAGATGGGGGATCTCAGGTGGTGTTACAAAAACAGTATGTTCACTTTTGAAAGATTCATCCAGTTCTATGAGTCGCATTTCACCACTTTTGTCCATATCCACCTGAAGGAGTTTTAAAAAAACATACATTAAAACAACAACACCCCACAATGGTTAGCCAAGTGTTCATCTATAGGGGAATGGTTAAATAAACCAAGTATACAACTGGATACTATAGAGCTATTTTTAAAAAAAGAATAAGTTATCTATGTATGATTATAGAAAGATTTCTAAGATAATTAAGTGAAAGTAACAAGGTGCAGAGCACTGTATATAGTGAACTAATGGAGTAAGAAAGAAGGAGCCCTGGCTGGCATGGCTGTGGTTAGAGAGCATAGGTTCGATTCCCTATCAAGGGCATGTAGTACATGGGTTGCAGGTCTGATTTCCACCCCCGGTTGG
>PVJC01032142.1:0-20129 GCA_004026665.1 Murina feae
CCCCCCCCCACCAGCTCAATCAGCTCAATTTCCCCTAATTTCTTCTGACCCATTATTGGCCTGGACATCTCTTACTGTCCCCCTCCTGCTAGCCTGGTCACCCCACACAGCCTGTTGTTCAGTCATTTGATCTTCCTTCACTAACCTCCCTCCCAATCTGGTCATACGCAGTCATCTTGGGAGGGTGTGAGGGTTAATTTGCATATTACCTCTTTAATATATACAATCTCTTCAGATTATATAATAATGGTTTACTGATGAAATCGTACATGTACCAGGAACCTGCTAAATGTCCTATGGATGACAAAGAAATATTAGTGCATGTCTCCTGTGCTCAAGAAGCTTCTATTGAAGAGAAGAGATACAGCAAATACCATGAGTCAAAAAGTAAAAGATGAATACAACAGATGGTTTTGTGCAGTAAAATTTATTAGGAAAGAGGAGGTTAAGAAATATAAGGGGAATAGGCTTACTTCTAAAGATAGTTTAGACTCAAATGGATGGAGGAGAACAGGCAGGTAACTTCAGGTGAGACAAACACGTAGACAGAATTAGACAGAGATGAGCATGGTGTGAATGCCAGAGTGGTTGGGCAAGTTGATTTCCTGCCTTTGGGTCAACAGCATACTAAGCATTGTTCTGTTTCTCCAAGGTAAAGATGTATGCTAACCTCTCAATTATATATACATTTTATTTTATTTACTAGAGGCCCAGTGCACGAAATTCATGCACAGAGTGGGAGTGGGGCTTGAGGGAGGTGTCCCTCAGCCTAACCTGCACCCTTTCCAATCTGGGACCCCTTGAGGGATATCCGACTTCCCGTTTAGGCCGGATCCCAGGACTGCTGGCTCCTGACCTCTTGCCTGCTGATTGCCCCTAACCACTCACCTGCCAGCCTAATCAATGCCTAACTGCTCCTATGCAGGCCTAATTGCCTCTAACTGCCCTCCCCCTGCCAGGATGGTCCCCTCCAACTGTCCTTCCCTGCAGGCCTGGGTCCCTCCCAACTGCCCTCCCCTGCAGGCCTGAGTTCCTCCCAACTGCCCTCCCCTGCAGTCCTGGGTCCCTCCCAACTGCCCTCCTTTGCTGGCCATCTTGTGGTGGCCACCTTTGATCTCATGGGGGTAGCCATCTTATGATGGTCAATTTGCATATTACTATTTTATTAGATAGGATATATAAGTATATATAAAAAAATATATATATATATATATTTAAATATATGTTTATTGATTTCAGAGAAGAAGAGAGAGAGAGAAAAACATCAATGATGAGAGAGAATCATTAATTGGCTGTCTCCTGCACACCCACGCTTAGGATTGAACCTGCAACCTGGGCATGTGCCCTGACCAAGAATCTAACGGGGACCTCCTGGTTCATCAGTCAGCACTCAAACACTAGCCATGCTTGTCAGGCTCTATTATAGTTTTTGTTAAGAATGTGGCAAAGGCATGGTTTTAAAAAGTCTCTCTAAAAACATCTTTAGATTTTTTTAAAGCAATTTTACAATTTGTTAAAGGGAAGATTATCTTAATTAAGAGGTACACTGCAGAAGTATTTCCTAGTAGAAGACAAATTAGGAAGGAAAGGAAAACACCTTAATCTTTTACTTTATTTTAAGACAAAGTTTAAATAATTCTATTTAGCCAAAGAGAAGGTGGAGAGAAGAAAATAAAAATGTAATTAACTTTAATTTTTAACCCTCAACTTGGGATTTGCCTCTGCTGTTTCCCACTACTGATAAATGTGAATCTAGTCAGCATTGTTCCATATTCAGGAGGCAGCACATGAAGAGCAAAACAAAAAGAGGAAAGCCAGAGTTAGTCAATTGCTGACCCGTATTCCTGAGTATTTCTGGGGTTGGCCTCAGACCAATACTCTTGTTATCTCAGAATTTATAATGTGCTCAATATAATAGCAGACTTTCTGTAGCTTACTATGAAATACATAAGCCAAGTCCAAAAATGAAGAACATGGCACTACAAGGAAAAACATTTATAATGAAATGGGTGAAAGAGGTGATCATAGTATAGATGTCCTGGCATAAGGTCTCAAGCTACCCATATCTACTTTAAAAACTCCCTTCCATTTCCAGCCTGAGAAAATTTATTTAAAGGAGCTGAGAGACTTCCCTTAAGTAATTATTCTAGATTTAAGTTGTTCTGTAAAGAACAGACATATTCAGGTCCCCCCGGGAGTATGGAGTGATGAAATTTGCCTTTGTAGAGAAGTTTCTCCACTCACCTTAGGCAGCCATTGGCAGGAATAGTTCCTATTACTGTAAAATGCATGTATATAAAATATATTAGCTAGGCAGGTCAACTTTACAAAGATTTTGCAACTACAGTATTACTTTGCTGATCTTGCATTTCTCCCTCAAATACACCTATAAAATGCTAGTTTTGTATGTTAGTTTTATTGTTGATGCATGGTAGAAGAGTTATACAACAGTATTGAGGCCAGCTTACTATTCTGAGCATTGTAATTTTAGTCTAAAATCTTATTAGGGACCCAGAACTACTGTGCAAATATTTAATGAGGTACCTTTTCAAAAAAGGTTTTAGTTGTGCAAGCTCTGTTGTCATGAAGGAATGCATTTGACTAATTCCTTCTGCATCCCCTTGAACATTTGCAAAGACAGGATGGAGCTAATCCTGCTTTTATTTCTCAGGCAATGCTTAGACGCTTCCACCAATTTCTTCTCCAATGCACCAGTATTTAATATGTAGGAATGGCTGAACAGAGTGAAGACAGATGTGGAATTTGGGTATTTGTTCAGATGCCTTAGTCTTTTAATTATTTTATTATTATCCAATTTTCCCTGTGATTTGCTTTAATTTGGAATCATGTTGCCAATTTACTTCATTGCTGCCAGGTCTTCAATCTTCTGTTTATTCATTAGAGTCTTTCTGTGATCAGGTCATCAATAACCACAAGTTTACTGACATATGAAGTCACTCAGGTACTTCATTCTACTCAAATAGATTTGGGAAAAAGTACTTGACCCCAAATGTACTATCTTGATTTTACTAACCCAGGGACCTTAGAGTATTTCTTCACCTATCATAGAAATTTAGGGGGTAAAAATTAGCACTTAACATTGAAGGTTAGAGTGGAAAAAACACAAGCTGTAGCTTTTGAAATCTGTAGCTGATTTTAATTCTACTGTTTGGTTGCTAATACACAAGACAAGTTATATAGCCCCTTTGAACACATTTCCTTGTCTATAAAAGTGTATGTAAACAATACTGAGGGACTGTCTGAGGTGTGGAGGACACAACACAGTCTTAGCTGCAATATAAAATATTCAGAATCAGCATAAAGAAAATTAAGTCTTTGGCAGCTTTGTTCACAGTGTTAAGGACCATTTCTACTAGTACGCAGATATGTAAGGAGAGGGGAGACTGATGTCTTTATTAGAAAATTGAAGTTACAATATGCTGTGGGCCTTGTCTCTACATTGTTCTATGTCACAGTATCACTCTACACATTGGAAGATCTATGAACATCTATTAAGTTGGCATTATGATGATCTCCATCTTATGGGTGAGAAAATTGAGGTTCAGAGAAGTTTAGTGACTTGCAAGGACCCACAGCCAGCATATTTCAGGGTCAGATCTGGCATTTGTCTGTCTATTCTCAAGGCTCAGTATCTCTTAACCTCAGTGTTCTTTTATCCCTACAGCCAAACTCTACCATTAATTAATGAAGGGACTGTAGGTAACTCATTCCTTAACATGACCTGTAATATGAGAGTTTGAGTAGATGGGGTTTCATTTCTTCCTACTCAAAATATCTATAGTTGTGGGTTCCAGCTTTTGTCACATGAACAAAATACACCAGACTTTGACTTGATATGCACATGGGCATGCCTCTAAAAAGAGTCATTACTCTCTCTTTCTGCTATTTTAATTCATCTAAGTAAAATACATCTATTAGTAAGGCTCAGGAAATATTTGAATATTTATGGAAATGGTTTTATGCCTGACAATTTCCTCCTAAATCCACTCAGCAATTACTTCATCTAGTACAAGACTATGTCATTGATTCTCTTTCAATAAATAATCTGATACCTACTAAGCACCATTCTCAATGGTTGGGATGGGCTTGATGATGGATAAAAGGTTGAGAACATTTGCTAACAGGGCTGTGTCCTGACAGACAATAGCACAGAACAGAAAGAGCACATACCAACTGTAATGTAAATTTCATGTGTGTATAAGATTAAGATTCCTAGTATCTGTTTAAAAGACATTGGTAGTCCAGCCCTAACACATGATTTCTTAACACTGAGCTTGCTAACATGGTCTGGAGTATCCCTCTTCAAAATGTCCCCTAATAGCACATTGTGACAGTGCAATAAGCACAAACCACTGGACTCCCCAACTCTCCAGTGGGGCAGGCAAATGTGTGTATCCCTGTGAAAAGCAATATGAGCTAACATATGTCAAGAGACTTGAAAGCGTTAATTCTCTTATTCCATTAATTCTTCATCTAAGACCCTGTCTTAAGAACACAATTCTAAATATATAAGCAACTTCACACACAGAGATTTTATTACAAAATTTTTCAAGCACTGAAAAAATATCAAATAACTTATATGCCCTAAAATCAGGATAACTAAATTATAGTACAAAATTTATTGAATTATATATAGTCACTAACATATTTTTGAAGGATCTGTAATCTAATATCAAATACTTATGCTCTAACATTGAACTTAAAGCAAAATAAAATTTTATGATACAGATAGTATTATTAAGTTTAAAGGAACAAATCTACATGTGAAAAAAAACAAAACCTAAAAATATTTATTTAAGTAAAGATATTACCAGTGGTTATTCTCTGAATGGTGAAACTTGGGGCACTTTCTGCATATTTCTTTTTCTATATTTATAAACTTTCCAGGATTATTTATTACTTTTGTCAAAAAATATATAAAAAAACCATATCTATTCTCAACACTCAGTTTGGGTTTTTAATGATTTTCAATAAAGCTAGGCTGTTTTCACATTTAAATTTAAGTCTTCCTCCTGGCCCTTTGGGTCAAGTCCAGTTCTTCACCAAGGCTCCTCCCAGCTGCCTCCCCCACTCTCAGCTCCTGGAAGCAGCCTGGTAGGACTGGGTGTGCATAAGGGGCTGCTCTGGCTGGCAGGCAGGCCTGGACTATCGGCAAGACAGTGGGCTCAAGCAGCTTGAGCCCCTCCACAGCTTGTGGAGCAAAGGCTTATGTCCCAATGGTAAGCTGTCCAAGTGGGACAGACAGGGAGCCCCTCTGGAGAGGAACAGAGTAAACAACTTGGACTCAGCTGAACAGTGAGATGAGGCACAGAAAATGGGGAGATGGCCAGGGGTACTGAGCGCAAGCCAGGCGGACAACCAACCCCAAGCAGCACACAGCTGTCCCGGACCCTCCTGGGCCCTCTCTCAGATGCTCCATAGCCCAAGCCCAGGCACCTATCCCCATCCCTGACACAGACGTCCTCCACATTGTGCACACTGGTTCTGCCTTTGTCCTCGCAAGTTGATAGTTGGCATTAGCTTGAAACTCGTGGGTGTAGGAGGGTTTAGAGAGAATTCTAACACAAAACATCCTATTAAATTGTACTTGAGAGATGAAAAAAATAAATTTAAGCATTTATGAATATATATTCATATGAAAAGACTGACAAATTGTATTTGACCACACCCCAATACATTGGTTCTCAATGTGGGGGGGGGAGGGGTGATTTTGTCTGCTCTCCTACCCACTGGGATATTCAGCAGTGCCTGAAGACACTTTGGGTTGTCACAGTTCTGATAAAAGTGCTACTGGCACTTACTAAGTAAAATCCTAGGATACTGAAAGCCACTCTATAATGCAGAGGACAGCATTCTCAAAAAACAATTATCTGACCCAATAATACTGAAAAACTGCCATGGAAACTCTGAGAAGTTTACTACCAGAACCTCTTAATAGACTTGCCTATCAATTATCTATCCATCTATCCTCTTCCTCCAACAAGATATAGGAGATATCGAGATATGTATTCTGTCTATGTGGTTCAGTGAAAGGAACAGACATAGAAATTAAGAATTTAATGTAGTTTGAAGTACTAAGATTGAGTGCTTTGGGATAACAGAAATGGGCACTTAATCCAACGAGGCAGTTAAAGGGAGGCTTTCTGGAACAGATGTACCCTGAGCTGAGCTTAAAAAATAAGAAGGAGTTAATCAGGTGAAGACCAATGGGACTGGCATTTTAGAAAAAAGAACATTGATAATACAAGTAAAGGCATGAGCATGAAAGAGGATGGAGCGTTTGGGAAAGGATGAGTGTGATTGTGCTGGAGGACAAAATGGGCACAAAAGAGCATTGGGGAAGAGGCAGAGAAGCCTTAGGGACAGAGTACATTTTTTTCTGCATGAGGAAGTCCAGAAATGCTTCTCAGAAAGAAAGAATATAAAGTAACTAGAGGCCTAGTGTACAAAATTCATGCACAGAGGAGGGGGCGGGTCCCTCAGCCCAGCTTGCACCCTCTCTAATCCAGGACCCCCTTGGGGGATGTCTGACTACTGGTTTAGGCCTGATCCCCACAGGGGGATGTCCAATTGCCAGTTTAGTCCCAGACCCCTCGGGGGTTGGGTCTAACCCAGCAGACGGACATCCCTCATGCAATCTTGGACTGCTGGTTCTTAAGCCCTTGCCTGCCTGCTGGCCTGATTGCCCCTAACCACCTCTGCCTCCTGACCTGATCACCCCCTAATTGCTCCCCTGCTGGCCTGATTGCCCCCTAACTGCTTCCCTGCCAGCCTGATTGCCCTTAACTGCTCCCCTGCTGGCCAGATCGCCCCTAACCACCTCTGCCTCAGCCTGTGCCACCAAGGCTTTGTCCTGAAGGATGTCCAGAATAACATCCAGAAGGTCTTACAATTTAATTAGAATATTACACTTCCATTAGTATAGAAAGTTGACAGTTGAAAATATGTTTCCAGAAATATAAGGAGGGGAAGGAATTCGGGAAGAGAGAACAGTATGTGCAAAAGAATGGCAGTTGAATGCAGCATGAGAGGCATAGGGATCTACATTGCAGTTGGGCAGATAACAAGGATGGAGACGTGGCCAGAGATGAATTGGACAGGTAGGCACTGGTCTGATCTTCATCCCTGGTATCAAATGCAGAGACATAGAGGTTTAATTTTGTAGGTGATACAGAAGAAGATTGAGCATGAGTCAGTCCTTATGTTCTAAAAAATTTATCTTGTAACTATATAGAGTCAGACTGGATGAGGATGGGATTAAAATGAGACACATATATTGATGCAAAGAAAAAAATCCATCAAAGATGCAGCTGATAAACCCATAAGTATTTGTTGAGCCTCTGTGATACACTTTGTTCTGCTCTGGACACTGGACATTCGAAGGAAATTTACTCAGTATGGAGGTAGAGTGGTCCCTTTTTTCTAGCCGAGTAGAAAATGAACACAAATGATTTGATTTGGGAAACAGTGCATAAAGGTTTATTATTATCAAGTGTTATGTTGTTGTACAATATACATTAGGACTTACTGAATTCAGATTAGAAAGGATAGATGATATTATATGGGAGTAGGTTTTGATCTGAGATGGAATGGGAACATATGGGTGGCATTTAGTTAAGAAATGATATTGTGGGAGAAAAATAGAATAATCTGATCCAGGAGTTAGAAACTGGGATCAACATGATGTGTCCTTGAAAATGTGAAACTAGGTTTCATCGACCATTAGTATTTCCCATGAATAGGTGATGCTGCATGCTAAAAGTATCACTGAGATTCAGCTCAAAAGTCACCTCTATGAGTTTTTGTCTAATGCTCTACCTGCTTCCCCAAATAGGACTGGTAAGTCTCTGCTTTATGTCCCCTTAATCCTTGCACAGACGTGAGATCAGGACAATTTACTAAACCGGTTTGTTTATATGTTCATTTGTATGTAAGCTCCTCTTAGCCAAACTATGCATTTAAATTCTCAATTAGCAGCACAGTGCCTACTACCCAGATCACAGTTAACAACGTTTTTTCTTGAATGATTGCATGAATGAGCATGTTTAGTAATAGGTATAGATGTGAAAAACGATGATAGCAATGAAACTAATTCTATTATAAGTAATGTCCAATATCTGTTGAGCTTCTGTGCCAGCCACTGTGCTAAGCATTATTTTAACAAATAGCATTTAATTTACTTCTCATAATAATCCTGAGGTAGACACTATTACCGTCCCCATTTTGCATATGAGAGAAATGAAGTTCAGCATGGTTATATACTTTGCTCAAGATCATGTGACCTGTAAAAAGCAGAACTGTTAACTGACTTCACTTCAAAGACCATGAACTTCCAACTATTTATATAACTTTCATTTTCAGGAGAACCCAAAAGGTTCAGTGTAATACAACACTCTGAGGACCAGTTTACTTTGAAAAGTTGACATGTGCCTTCAACACACCCACCAGTAAGAGTTTATAACCTCAATGAAAAAGGGATATGATGCCATCTTGTCTGAGAAGCAATGAAACCTAAAATGAAAATCAATAAGACAGGATGGCTCAAATCATCCTGTCTAGCCCTAACATTACTCATGGTGTGACCAAATCATGTGGATGACTTAATTTATAGAACAGCTACAAATATACCAAGAAATGTGGAATTAGGGGAAGGAAATACATTTTATTGAACTAACATATACATACTAATTCAAATACTTGCTGATTTAGCAGATAATTTCATTGACTCCCCTCCCCCCAACACACACACACAAAGAGAGAGTCCTATATCTATCCAATAAGACTAAGGGCTCAAAAAAACAACAAAAAAACTCAGATGAGTTTCCAAAAAGTAACATCTCACCAACACAAGGCCTCTTTTCAATGGGCTCCTTTATGGCCAATTCTAGTACAGGGGTTGGCAAATTACAGCAACAGGCCAAATCTAGCCTGCTACCTGGTTTTGAATTATCTTTGAGCTAAGCATTTTTATATTTGCAATGCTTAAAAAAATAATATTTTGTGACACATAAAGATTGTATGAAATTTACATTTAAGTGTTCATAAATAAAGTACTATCAGAGCATAGACAATTATTCATTTGTGTATCTATTGTGTCACAATAACAAAGTTGAGTAGTGACAGACTGTATGGCCCACAAAGTCTAAAATATTTAGTACAGAACAAGCTGGATAATCATTATTCTAGATTAAAGCTCAGCAGGGGCCAAAGAACTCAGTGAGGAGCACACTGAGTTTGGCCTTTTGGATTTATTGCCTAATTTAATGGCTCTTAAAGGGCGGTTCCTGGACCAGCAGCATCAGCCTAAAGAGGGAAATCATTAGAAATGAAAATTCTCAGATCCTAACATAGATCTACTGAATCTGAAACTCTTAGGGTGGGGCCCAGCAATCTGTGTTCTATCACGTCTTCTAAGTGATGCTGATATAAGATAAAGTGTGAGAACTCCTGATATAACTCAGAAAATTTGAACATATTATCCTATCTCAACATAATTCCAAGAGATAAATTTATTGGCTCCTATTTATATTCCAAGCACTGAACTAGACATTTCGCTTATACATTTTTATTCCATATAACAGTCTGGAATGGTTGGGCTTATTAGCCTCAATTCACAGAAAAAAGGAAATCAAGCTCAGGAAGGTTAAGTACCTTGTTTAAAGTTACCAATTAGGATTTATACTCAGATCTATCTGCTGTATAGCCTATACACCTGCCCCTCACCTTACTCTGCTCTCTTCCTCATCATGCATGAGGACAAGCAGCTCCTGAAATCCTGAGGGAGCTGCCCTGGTCTATCACCTAAGCCTTGACATTCTCTTATTGAATATAAACAATTTCATAAAATATCACCATCAGACAAGACTACTCTACTTGTGATTGATCAAGATAAAAACAAAGCTCCAAAAACATAAACTTTGTTTAAATCACAAAAATGACCAAATATTCCCCATCCTAGTAGATATAGCTGGCTTCCTTGTCAATTATAGCTCCAGCCTCTGTCTAGGCTTCACTGCTTGTGGATCTGATTTCAGATGAGAAATCATAGAATGTTCCTGGCTTCTTGACTCCATCCACTCCAGGGCAAAGCCCTGTTTCTTACATTGTAATCCCCCAACACAAGCTCGATTTCCATAAATTCTTTTTAACACCCAGTTACTGAGATGCCCCACAGTTCTCCATGGTGTGTGCTCTCCCTCTCTGCAAAGAGTAACAGAGACAAATTATTCAAACACAGTTGTGTCCCTGGTCATCTTTGACTGGAGGTCATAGAAATGTACAGTCCATTGAAATGTACAATATCTCTATCCAACTCTCGGCTCCTAGCTGGGGTGGGGAATGGGTTCCAAAAGTAAGAAAAGCTAAAAAATTAACAACACCGAAGCCAATCAGTATCAAACACATTGCTGGTCAGAGCATCTTAAGTATCTTTAATGGATGAATAGGCTCCTTAGGATCAATCAGATTACAAGCAATGACTTCAAAAAAATATTTTTATTTTTTAAATTACAGTTGAAATTCCTATTTTTAGCTTTCAATCTACCTGTTAAAGTCTTTTGATCCATCAACTCATCACATTTCTACTGTCACCATCTTTGTGCAACCTTTCCTGTCATCTTCTACTTGATGATGGGCTGGCCCTTTGAGTATTTTAAAGGTCTTGCTTCCTTTCCCTAGACACTTTAAGTCTTGAATTAGTTACTTATGAGCTGTTTGGTCTCTAATCCATTTAAAACTTCCTAAGGACAGTAAAACACCCTCATGTCCACTAGTCCCCTTCATATAGCAGGGGCATAATACATGGTAGTTCTGTTTTAGTTAGAAATCTAAGGTTCTTTTTTCCAGTTATGAAATTGAAAGGGCTACTTTTCCAGCCAAATCAGAGTGCATCTCAGCTGGGCATTTTCATCTCACTGCTGGATGTCTCATTTGAAATGATTTTCCAGGGCCACAGGCTTCTAATGAACAGCAGCCCCTGATGCCTTTGGAGTGTGGGTACATGTAATTTTGATGTGAAATCTTACTAGTAGAAAAAAAGAGTAAAAAAAATCATAAGCAACTAAACAATAGTTCCTGGCCACTGGGGAGACTTGAAGGAGGCCTAGGAGCCCTTCAATGATGGAGCTTCAGTAGAAGTACACCTTCTCTCTTAGTGAATGAGAGTAAATGATGCTCATGCCATAATTTTTCTGAATATCTTCTAAACACCATGCATTGTGTTAGACAACAGGGTTAACTATTTAGTCAAGGGAAAGAAAGAAAACTGTGTCAATTCCCCTTTGCACTTTATTGGTTATTGTTCCTGGAACTCCACCTGGTGTGCCATGTCTCCATGTGGATCTTGTGCAATTGCCTTTCTGTCATCTGAATTTGATAAAATTCTCCTCATTCATAGAAACCCAGCCTAGAAGTACCTCCTCCAGGGACTTATTTCTGATCCCTTTGATCTCTTCCTCCTGGACTTAATTACTTTTCATTGTTTCTTTTATATCTTAGATTGAGTTGTATCGATCTATCTACCAAAATGCATTTTCTTGGTTTCTATCTCCTTATACAACTGAGAATTCCTTGAGAGTAGTTACTCTCTTTAATTCATATTTATATCCTGGGCCTACCTTTGCTATGAAACACAAATGGCAAAGTATTTGGGAATTACTGAAGCTGGATGTTGTGTACATGGAAGTTCATTATGCTATTCTCTATACTTTTTGTGTATAAAATTTTCCAAAATAAAAAGCTTAGAATAATTGAAGACCTTGTAAGATGTGTGCTATATCCATCAGAAGTTTAAAGTTCCTCCCATAAATGGAGCTTCTATATTTATAGCTATGACCTCTGGGTGCCCCACATTTATTTTTTTCATAAGAAATATATGTAAAGTCACACAATGCTGCCCTGAAATAAAATACAGTTATGCCATTTTAGAACTGGTGCAGACCAAGGGTATTATGTTTCTGGGGGAAAATGGAAACTGCCCCTTTACACTAAGTATTTTATTGAGGAGGGTAATCTATGGATTTTTGCCCCTGTCTCTCACCTGAATTGTCCCAGAAGCATGACTGGGGCCTCTGATCCCACTCTCGTACCTCTGAACTGGTCTTCACATATTCCCAGGGGGACTCACCTAGCACTGGTCTGCAACATGGCATCCTAAGTGAGCTGTTCAGCCACATCTCCCATTCTCAGATGCCACAAGCCACTGCCCATTCCTAGGTGCTACAAGCCACTGCCGTCATCCACAAAATCTTCAGGTCACAACCCAAGCTCTTTGCTTAGCCTAGAATGATCTCTCCTTACTCTCCAATTCAGGAAATCGTTCACACACAGCAATGTCCCATACAACTGTTTCTTCTCTGTGAAGCTTTCCCTTGAGCCCCTCCCAGAGGGCACTCCTCCATCTGTGCATCTGCAGGCCATTTCTCAGGCTTATGCCCAGCACTTACTACTTCTGTCTTATTTGGTAATTTGGGTGCTCTCTCACTATAATGAAAGCTGATGGAGGGTACATTCTTTTAATATTCATCTTGCAACTCTCTCAGTCAATGCCTAACAGAGAATCCTGTGCATATTTAAAATTCAATAAGACATACAATACATGCTAAACTATGAAATGAGATTAATCTCGTGAGTATTCTTCCTCTTTCCCTTATGAATACTCAGATATGTGGAAAACCTATATCATTATATTAAAATCCCATTAGTCATTTTAATCCTTTTTATAAATTGCTTTTGCTTCTTAAAGCTTGAATTTCATTAGAAGGAGAATTGTTTTTTAAATAGAGTTTTGTCAAAATTGGAATCTAAGTTAGGTAAGAGCAGAAATGTTTCTCTTAACTCCTTCTAGCCATAGCTAATGCTCACTAGCCTTTGCAAATGATAATACTAAGGCAACAGTGCTTCAGCCCAACACTAAAGTGGGCCCTCTCACTCATATAGACTCAGAAGTATTTTCTAAGATAATCCATGCTGGGGAAAACATACTGTAGTATTACCAGTGAAAAAGCATTGCTTCCTAAGGAAATAAAAGTTCAATCCTGTTTAAAAGAAGCTCAGGTTTCTGCTTTGGGCTACATCTTCTTCACTTCTGCACCAAAAGGATGGCTGATTCCCTGGTCTCATTCTGAGCTGTACTTTGTGGGCAGTGTAGTCTCAGCGAAAAGTTGAACAATCTACATTGAGATAGATCTCATGGGTCATTTTATCATTTATAGGTAGAAAGGATGAAGAACCTTATAATCTAATATTTTGTGGTTTGCTCTTTAGCTGCCCTTTTTCTTGTTCCCACACTTGGCTGGTGATCAAAAAGTCTAAGTTCTGGATATTGCCACAGTCTGAGAAAACACAGACAGGGACCCAGGCCAAAATTCTCATATCTTGTTAGTCTCATAATTGGATTCTACTTGGACTGGCCATTCATTGCCATAAATATGAGTCACTGATGGTCAAAGTATCAGTGCACCTTAGAGAAAAGGAGGTCAGAAGACCACTGGCTTACTTTTGTTCTAATCCTCTCTCTATGATAACAACTGGTGACTTGGTGATCTGGCTTAGCTAGTTTACATGCCATGCTTGGCTCCCATGCTTGGGTTAGGGTCAAAGAAATTAAGGGGCTATCATGTGATCTTATTTCCTATGAATGCATTTCCTTCAAATATCTCATATGGTGTCAGCGGGCAGTTCAGTAATAAAAGAATTCACTAAATTTTCATGTAAGTTCTCACGAACGATCTTTTCAATATTAGGGAAGGGAAGAGGAGTAAATGAAAAATGTAGTGTAGTAGGAAAAGCATATAGAATACAGGAGTCCTCGGTTTGGGTTCTGTCTCTGCTTCCAGTTAGTTTGCCTTCTAATAAATCGGTTAACCTGTCTAGGTTGCAATTATCTCCTGCGTCAAATGAGAATGTTGGACTAGACCGCCATTTTCCAACATGTACTTCAGAACAAAAAAGTACTCATCTGTCAAGTAAATGTGGTTTATACCTCAAATATTGTATAACCTGCATCCTTGTATTTTAGCATGATCAAGGCTTATACATTGAATCCGGTTTGCCTAGCTTTCTGGACATTTTACATAATATCTATAAATAAGTAGGTACATCTACATATATGTGTGTATATAGAAATATAAGTTCATATATGAATATGGATATTATTTGGATATGAATATGGATACCCATCCAAACAGAGATGTTTCAGCCTAGCTTAAAAATTTGGTGCTTCTAGTTGGGGAAATCTACTTTTTCAGATTGTTGAAACTCATACTGGAGTTTTTACCTAAAAAACTTCAAGTTTAAGTGACATGAAACAGGACTTAAAGAAGAAAAGCTGAGTCAATGGTAGGGTTCTTAAACTTAGGACATTCAACTTTAAGTCTCTATATCATCAATATTGACAACAAAGAACTGGGTGCTCTCCCACAGCGCTATGAAGTTTAACCTCCTCCCATAACTCCTGGTTCTATGAAAGTGGCCTTCCTCACATACTCCATGGTGGTTCTCCTGTCCAACCCACTTCATCTAGCCCCGAATCCAAGCTACCCTGAGTATAATGCACCACAGTTGGGGGTATGCCTCAACTGAGTCCAGAGGACAAAAACTAATGCAGTGATAAAGTTAAACAGAAGGAAATTACCCTACTCATAAAAATTAAAATTATTCTATCTGTATTTTCTTCTGAAACCAACATTAGTGCATTAAAGCAGAAATCTCAAAATAATGCAGATTATTGTTTAATGCTTGGAGAAGTTAACTATGCAGAGTTATCCTTCCAGGAATTAAATAAAATTACTGTGCAATGTAAGCAAAGGAAGAAACTAACTTCTGAGCCTTTATAAATCCCATTACAATATTATTCTCATGTATGCCTAACCAGAATCTGTCAGAGAATTCTTTAAAAAAGGTATGAAAATTACATGAGAGCTTATTATATTCTTCTATTGGTAGAAACAGTGAGACCCTATTTTGCAGAAAGAAAAAAAAGGACTTTATAAAGATAAGATACATTGATCATTATTAACATATTATCAGAGACATGTGTACTAGATATGGTTTGGGGATGATGTAATCTTAGAAAGACTATAGCACAGGCAGGCTTAAATATTGCCATCAAGTTCCACCATTACACAAAACATGAGAAGCAAATATTCATAAATAACTCAGCAATAAACGATCATATCCTTACTGGGAAGGAATATTAGGACATGTCTAAGAACTCCATTCTTTCACTTGAGAAAAAAGAGAATGTGGACATGAAATTGACATCACATGATAGAAGTTGAAATGACTCAAAGTATAGTATTTCAGTAGAAAATTGTGTCATGTGTATTTCACACACACACTGAAATTGTTAAAGCAAAGTTAACCAACTTTTTTACTTTTTCATCTTTGCATAATAAGGTTGATTTTGGTAGTAATATTCGATGGATAACATATTTATTGGTAGCAACAATGCTGTCCTGGGTTGTTTTGCTCTCAGACACATAAGCAACGGCTCACTGGGAAATGTGAAGGAAACACTTTTGCAAATTAAGTGTCCAAAACACGTTTTTTTGCTAGCACCCAGGAACTCAATTTTAAACCAAAAGCTTATGCATTTTATATCATAATCAACAACCCAGCTCCACCCCCCGCACCTCCTAACTAAGGAGGCACACAGGTATTTCACTCACAAATCAGGGTATAGGATGGAATTACTAATGACATCAAGGAGGGGTAGAAAACACGAACTTGACAGCCAAAAGCAACAACCTATTTTATCATCCCCAAATAGAATCCTTACTTCTATTATTTGTATTTAACCCACAACATCACCCTAAACGCAAAGAGGTTGCAAAGAGAAAGATAATGGTACCAAACCCCTCCCCTCCCAGTGTCGAATATCTGGGTGAACAGACATGAACTGCTCTAAGGCAAGCATGCATATTTTAAAACTTTCACACTGGCTATTCAGGTGCAACTTCTGCAGCGTCTGTATCCAGTTCTGAACCAGACCTGACCGGGGAGGGGCACACACTGGGAGCGACCACTTTACCTTCCGAAAAATCAATCAGTCCCAGCAAATGGAGCAGCTTCAGAGATGCACATATAATCACAACAATACCCACTGTTTGCAGCCCTTCCGACTCCCACTCCAGGGTCAGCATCCTTTGAGAGGGCAGAGCATCCCAGCCTCCGGACCCCTTTGGAGTGGAGGGAGTTAAAGCGAGAATCCGAGCAATGTCTGGCCGGGAACAAAGACTCCTGAGGGGGCAAAGTGAGCAGCTCTTCTCAGATGCACCGGGCCAGGCTGCGAGCCCCCGGGCTGAGCGCCGACCTGGGCTGAAGACCAGCCTCTCATGCTGATGCTGGCATTTGCCTGCTGGGGTCCCCCAACCACAGCGCGCGCAGGACTCTGCGCTGCATCCAGTGTGTACTTGGACTTCAGAGCTGCCAAACAGACATCTGTTGGAGAACTGCAGACTTTGCTGTGTGGGTGGAGAGGAGGGACATTCCCAGCAAACTTGCCCTGGAGAGCACAGCGACGCCCCACACACGGAATAGCGCCACGGGGCTGGGCAGGGCTGTCTGCGCTCTAGTTTGCTGCCTGGGAACCCGGCGTAGGGTCCCTTTCTGCCATGTAGCAGCTGCTCTCTCTTCCCAGAGCTTGCACTGCCAGAGAGCTCAGCCCGCCTCTTGGGATGCTAGGAAAAATCAGTTTCAGGGACTGGTGACTAGACCCTTTTCTGAAAGCCCCTGTGAAGTCCATAGGCAGTTTTCTTAGGGAGAAAAGTGCAGGGGCCGAAGCATCCATGATTCAGTGGCTTTGTCAAAAGTGAGCATCCACACGCCTCCCACCTACTACTCCACTGGGACTGTTGTGGTCCTCGCTGACACACAGGGAGATTGACTTAGCCCCTGCACTTACAGACAGGCACGGATGGAAGGTGGGGCTGAGCAGGGGCCTGTGAGAACACTTGTGTTCCGTAACTGCCCCTGGAGAGGAGTGAGGACCACTTTGAGGTCTTGTCTCCAAAGTGTCATAAACTTCCCTGATGATAAATATCCCTGGGTGCTTGTTAAAGACACCGTGTTAGTCTGATTCAGAGGATCATGGAGCTTTTGTTCTTAAACTGGAAACTAGGTGATTCTCAGGGAGGCATGGGCTGTGCTGCCCCCAAAGGAGCCCACAACGTATTTGATTCCAAACTAGGCGAGAAGCCCAGGAGTGGTGGTGGACTCTGAGCTGTGCCAGGATCACACTGGCTTCCTTGGGCTGTCTGTTCCCTCCACTCTGCTGTAACCCAGCCCCGTTGAAGAGAATCGATGGGATATCCTGTGTGTGAAGGACTGTAGCCCTTGGAAGCAAAGGGTGTATGAGTAATACCTTAGGTTTTCGGGGGGCATTGCCTGGTTTTGCTATTTTCTTGCTGTATAATCTTCTGCAAGACATTTCTCTGAAAGCAGTTTTCATTTTGCAAAGTTGCAATTATAATACTTTAATGTTTTATTTAAATTTCTCCATTTAAAGAGAATTATGGTAATTCAATATTCATAATGTTAGTTAATATTTACTGAGCCTTGACTTCATGCCCGTTAATATTAGAGTGATTTATCAACAACTAACAGCCCTTCAGCTCAATTTTTTAAATTAATTTTTTAAAAAATATATTCTTATGATTTCAGAGAGATACAGAGAGGGAGAGTGAGGTAGAAACATCAATGATGAATGAGAATCATTGATTGGCTGCCTCCTGCATGCCCCAAACTGGGGATTGAGCCCACAACTGGGGCATATCCCCTGACTGGGAATTGAACTGTGATCTCCTGGTTTATAGGTCTATGCTCAACCACTGAGCCACACCAGCCAAGCCTCACAGTTCATTTTATAAGAGATATTAACTTATGTGCCAAAATTGGGGGCACAGCACTTAGTAGACAACAGGCATGTATTCATTCATTCAGTTCTTCATTAACATTTGTTAAGCTACTACTATGAGCTATGAATGGTACATGAATGACAAAATGGCAATTACTGCCCAAACATATCCTTTGGGGCCTTTCAGGTTAATAGGGAAGGTGGGTATTAAATTGAATGTGCTCAATAAATGCACCAGCACTTGAAGGCAAGCACTTGCAGGGAACTCTGGAAGCACAAGAAGGAAGAACCAGATGCACCTGGGGAGAGGTGGGTGGGGGTAAGAAGGAAAATCCTGTATGCGGGAGGCCACCACCACTAATGGTAGCTTTTATCATTATTAGAGGTTGTACATCAGACACGAGCTGTGGGGTTCTGTCACTTTGCCTGGTACTATCGCTCGCTGTGTGAGTTTGGAGAAACCACTCCATTCCTGAGTCTCTGTTTTCTAAGTTCAAGATGAGAACGTGACTGCCTCCTTCTCATGGCTGATGTGACAGTTACCTACGATGTGGAGAGCTGTGCCCAGCCCCTGGGGTCCCCTTGCTCAGCACATGGTAGTTGTGGGTTTGTGACAGATTTGCTAGCTCTTTAGAGGCTTGGCTGGGCTGAGATGGATGAAGTGGCTTTGCTCTTCCCTGGTCCTGACACTCCTCCTTGGCCCTAGGTCCAGGTCTTGTCTTTTCCCCATGAAGACTTCCCCATCAATCCAGCCTACAGGCATTCCCCCCTGCACCCCCACCAGAAAAACACTTAGACCACCACGCTGGCTCTTATAATGATGCTTTTCATTTTGGGCAATTTACTAATGGGAGATACCTTTCTATCAATCTGCCCAACCCCCTGTCCATCTGAATATGTTGTTTATGGTTTTAGGTTATGTCTAGAAGCCAGTAAGGCTTCGGGAAGCAGTTCTCAATAGTTCATGGGAAAATACATGTCTTAAGCAACCGTTCTCTGAAATTTCTGTCCACATAAAACCAGATGAAGTCAAAAATTTAATAAGAAAGTAACAGAAATTAATTAGGTCATAACACCACTTTATAGTTGAAAAAACTCAAAAAAACAAAGGTATGGACCCAAGTGACTTGACCAAGGGCTAGAAAGTAATAGTTCCTGAATTCAAACATTCCTTAGTCAGATTCCCAAATTTACTATTCTCCCTTAATACCACCTCAACAGATTTCAAAAAATATTTTTCAATTGATTCCTTGATTTACAGGGTTAGGCAAAGTAATTAAAAACTGCCATATCCATTTGCCAGGAGAGAAATCCCAACTATTCTTGAAAGTCACATAAATACCCACCGATATGATTTTGTTGATTCTAGGCAGGACTTCCCTTTAGGACAATGGAATTAGTACAGGATCCACCAGCTGAGAGTGTTGGTGCTTCAGTCCTTCCCCACCTATTGACTTCCCTTTACCACTGCTTTTATGAGCTCTTTCTGTTGCCTCCAATTACGGATCTCCTGGCTCCCAAAGGACACTGCCAGCTCTTCCATATGCTGGCCCCAAAGCAGGATTTTGTAAGGCAATAGTACCATCAACTAATTTCACACATCATCTGAGAACTTGAGAGAAATGGCGGAGAACTGGGCAGGAGTGTTTTGCTAGCAATATTTTGGGAAAGAATAGTTGCCTGCATATTATTTAACAAAAATAATTTCAGATGGCTGCTCTATCATTTTGTTACAATAACTTGCATACTCCACCCCTATTTGTTATATTAAAATATACCCTGGCTGTCCTCCTTCCCAAGATCACCTTTCATTCCAAAGGAAAGGAATACCAAACAGATAAACTAGCATTTCCTTCTCACTTATCTCTAAGTCATATTCTGTACTTTCCTTGTATAAACAGATTAAATCTTACTGCAAACTAGAGTTAGGTGTTATTATCCCTATTTCAAAGAAAAATAAAAACCAAGATAATTGAGAGTAAATTATTTCCCCAAAGTCACATTTAATAAGGGGCACAATCAAGATTTGTAATCGATTCACTCCAAAAATAATAGCTGCTAACATTTAGGGAGAACTTATAAATATCAAGCACTATTCTAAAATCTTTACACATATCTATATCTATATATATAAAACCCTAATATGCAAATAGATCAAACATCAGAACAACTGAACAACCAGTTGCTATGACGTGCACTGACCACCAGGGGGCGCACACCAAACATGGTGAGCATAGGCAACAGGCAGCAGAGC
>PVJC01032143.1:0-20129 GCA_004026665.1 Murina feae
GAGTTAGGCGTCCGATTGGAGAATGGCTTAGTATCACATTACACACACTCTTCCCTGGTCGAAGTCCGCGCCTGGGCTCCAGGCCTGAGCAGCCTATTTCAACAGGGTGATGCGGGGAGAGACACCTGGGAAGTG
Organism: Murina feae; assembly: GCA_004026665.1. Lineage (NCBI taxonomy): Eukaryota > Metazoa > Chordata > Mammalia > Chiroptera > Vespertilionidae > Murina > Murina feae. The sequence continues at coordinate 136 of PVJC01032143.1, forward strand.
CTCTTTGGACCAAGGAGGAAGAAACCCTGTGCTCTTCGTTTCCCTTTTGGCTACAGAACACCAGACACTCAGGACTATGAGAAAAGCAGTTAAAAGTGGACCGCGTCTGCCCTATCAAATGGCCGCTTTTAAAACACCAATGTTTCCCGTTTTCCCCCAACTTGGGTTCTCTCCCCACCCCCAGAACAGTCACGCACTGGTGGCCCTGGAGCAGGAGTGTGCGGCCCTTCCTTCCTCCGATGTCCCACATGATGATGCTGTTGTCAGAGGCTCCAGAGAAGAGTAACCGCTGGATGGGGTCCCACCAGAGGCAGGCGATACTACCTGGGGGCGAGGGAGAGAGGGAGAAAAGGAGGGATGGAGGAAGAGCGTAGGAGGGGCAGGGAGAGCGAGGACTGGTTAAATATAACTCCGTGTCAGGGCACACACATTTGACAGCTGAAGACCCAACTAGCACAGCTGAGCCTTTCAGGAAACATGTGTCTTCACTGTACAAAGGGCCATTCAACACTTCATCACGAGTCATGAAAAGACACAGCACATCCACTCTCCTGGTCGGAAGACTAAACTCTTCAGTTGTACATCAAAGATGTACAAAAGGGCAAAGATGTTCCCATAAACGTTTCCTTGTTCCGTAGCACAAAATTATAAAACAGCTGTTGAAAAGACTATAAAAAGCTTTTGAAAAATATAGCCATTAGCATTTAATGAGACCAGGCCGATAAGTTTACTGTGGTCATCTCACAGAAGCTAGAAAGCTGGACTACTGCAGATCTCACGGACCTTGAAGGCGGTTTTACAGCCAAGATGCCTATGTTTGAGAAAATTAAGGGTCTCAAAGGAAAGGTTTGCAGGCATTTCAGAAATTTAGGTAAAAAGTCCAAATCGGCTAAACTTATCAAATTAGATAACCCTTGAGAAAATCTTTCTTTCTACAGATTTCTCTCTCAACAGAACGCATCATTATTCCAGTGACTAGAATTATTTCACCTAAAAGAAAATGATTAATAAGCTTAATAAAACTGAACCAGTCATATAAGTCCATAATATTTTATACAGAAAATGAATGACACCATATTCAAAGCAAACAGCACAAGCGATTTCTCACAGAAACTTAACAAAAATGTGTGTGTGTGGGGGGGGGGGGGGGCGCAGTATTCTGCAAAACTGGCTTCAGGCATAATTTTGTATAAATCCTGACCCTGTTTAAACCTATGCCCCACACACTTTAGCTAGAGGGTTAATAGCAGACAAACAGGATCTTTCTATACGAACATGACTAAGCAGCTTCCAGAACCCACTCTAACCTAGCAACTTGGAGAACACTTAGGAACCCGGAGTCATGAGACTCTTAGTCATAAACAGAAAGGGGTGTCCTCAGGGGCTGTGCTTTCTTGCCCACGTCTACTCTAACCTTCTGTTCTTTCTCCTTTTTCCTCTTCAAGGTCCCTGTCTGACAGACTTGATTTCACCTAAATAGATTGCTTAGACAGCGTGGAGAACATTTATCTTGTTAGACTAAGACACTCTTTTCACAGAAGTCCATTATTAATTCTTTATAACAACTCCCAATTCTTCAATCTAAACCAGATGGCCTCAAAGCTTCTAATTTGTTATCGAATACAGCCACATGAGTTTTAAAACACTTTCTTGGAGTCCTGCCAACTCCCTTCACTGTAGAAATAATGAAATTACACCTGACCTCTTTTTCCTCATTCTCTACCCAAGGGAGGTTTCCCAAGTAGAGGATGACCTAGCCCATACATTTCTTTTCATTGTATTGATCCATTAGTCTTGTTCAGTGTCCTAGAAACTGACAATTTAAAAATACTAACATTCTTGGAAAGATTTTATCATTTATAAAAAAATTTTAAAAGGTCTTCTGAAAATAATTTCATTGGAAATGGTAAACAAAGTAGAAAGTATGATCCACACAAGCAACCTAGGAGGGATTTTGACAATACAAAACCCAACCCAGCATCCTTCCTTCACTTGGCCTTCACTCTTGGAGATTTAAACCCCCTGTCTGGCCAATCAAATTGAAATCTGACAGATCACAGGGAGGTGATCATTTGTGAAACCACAGGGCTGAGAACTAAATTCGGATGCCCAAATTAGGTGGGAAAGCTATGGGTGAGGATGCAGGCTACCTTCATGTCCTTTGAGGGTTGTGATAACTGAGCAGGTGTCCTGTTCCAGCTTCAGCAGGGTGATCTGTCCAGAATAATCGCCAACAAAAGCATACTGGGTATCAAAATCGTATCTGTGGGGAAGCAGTCAAAGATCTCCAACGCAATCCATCTCAAAGTTGTAAATCAGAAAATGTTCTCTTTAAAGAGAATAAGCACAAGCTCAAACTCTGAGAAAGGAAATAGCCGACTGAAAATCATATACTGAAGAAAATAATTTTAAGCTGGACTCAAGGAAAAAATTAATATTTAATCACTCAACAAGAATTCATTGAGTATCTGTCATTACTCTAAGCAATATTTGGAACTTGGCAATAAAAAAAAAGATAACAGCTAACAGAGAAGACAGACATGAGAGCAAGTAGTTCTAATTAAATTATAATAAAATGCAAAAAAAAAGGTGAAATGCTCAATAATGAAAAAAGCAAGAAAGAGCTGGAAGAAAATGGCTATTTGTCAAATATCTCTGGAAATAATGTAAAATTGACAGCCAATAGGGACATGACCCTTCTTTCCTTTGGTCTAGATGATTTAGCTTTAAGTAAAGAGGATGGTTCACTTTAAATTGCTGTGGAGAGTTCATTCAACCAAAAGGCAGTTATTTGGGGCAACGATAAATTTAAATTTTAAAAATATATTTACTCATCACTTTCTCAGTGACATTACAGTCATAGAAATTTGTGGCAAATTGGTAGATGACACATAGTAGGTTACTACTACTTAAAGGTCAGAAGGACAACCGTGGGCTAGACCATGACTGTGATTCTGTGCCATTTTCTACCAAACCATATGAAAAACCTAACTTGGAACAGAAACACTTAATTAGCACATAACGTATCTAAATATTTTCCTTTGTTCGATTCTAAAGTGTACAGTTCAAATTTATATGCTTAAATATTTCATGTTCTATATACATTCATTTGTAGCAAACAATTTTTATAAAGGCTTGCAATGGAAAAAAGGAATTTTACTAGGACAGATGTCCAACTCTGAAAGAGAACTACAGATGCTGATAGCCTTAATCTTGCCAGCACTAAGATACACAGCTACCACTGCTAGCCTTAAGCAAGGGCGAACTCCACATGAAACGTTCCACTTACCAGTGAAAGAATTTTAAAGCAGGAATTTCAGGGATGCTGAGGCACCTTTGAGAGTATCTTAAGAATTATGAACCCTCTCTATATACAAAAAAACAACTATAAAACTTGTAACCCATTTACGAACTCCAGAGTCATAAGCCTTACTGTATTTACTAGTATATTCTGTTGCAGGGTCTGTAAATAACCAATTACTAGAAAATCAATTCCTTTTTTCTTTCTTTCTTTATAAAAAACGTCTTTTCTTTCACTTTGAAATGTAAAGGAATGAGGGGAGGGGTTTGCATTCACGAGGGTAAGGTTTTCCAAGATTTTGTATTAAAAGTACAGCACTTCCCAGCAAGGAATGGCAAGTCACTTAATTATTTTTAATAAACCAATTTTATATCAATAAAGGTAAATACAGCAAGTTTTAGATTTTGAGTAAACTATCAGGAATCATGCAGCCTTTGGGTCTCAATTAACAATTTATTCCTTTTTATCTTATTTTTGTTTTTTTCTTTCTCTTCTTTTTAGTCTTCTCTACATTTTTACTGTTTTTCCATTTTTTTATTCTACTTTGTGGATGTTTTTGTCAGTTAACAATTTATGATCAGAATAGAAACTAATCATTGAGACAAGGAGGCGAAGGCCCAGCCCTTCAAAGGATACTGCAAACACGAAGCCCAGGAGGGGAAGAGGTGCCTCCCGAGCACGTCCCCAGTCCGCGTGCACATCCAGCTGACACACTTGTCGTGACCGGTGCTGACCACCCACTCCGTGGCCAAGCTGAAGATGATTGCAGACACACGGTTCTGATGAGCTGCAGGAACAGAAACGGAAAGTCTGCGCCCTTCAGGAAGAAGTGTGACCTTCAGAATCGAATCTCGTGGGTGAGAACTGAGGCTGGTCTGGGGGTGCACAACATCCCATCATGGGAATGCCCGACTGTGAGCGGGCATCGGACCATCTGCCCTACTCCGACTCCCTATCACGGCTTCCCGGGGCCCTGCCCACCGCCTGCCTATGTGGCAGACAGTCAGAAGCTACCAATCGCTAAAGAGTGATGCTCAAGAGGGATTCCGATAATAGATTAGAGAACAGACATGCACTTTGCTCTAAAAAGCCCTATCTACCGATGAGCTCCATACAGAAAGCAGGAGTCTTTGCTTAAAAGAGAAAACATTTTTATTGTCCATAACTTCAATGTGTTGGTGCTTTACAAAACACTTCGTAAACAAGAGCAACTATACTTTTCTGTAATTAAAAAGTCGTGTAAGCAATTTGTGTGTAACTTTTTACTATTTATAAAGACAAAATATTGTGAAGTTCTGCACTCCAAAATAAGAGCTGAGAATGAGGAAAGTGTTCTGTGACCTAACTTGTGAAATATTTGAGTCCGCAGGTTAATTGTAAGCCACTAGAGCAGTGACCTGTCTACTTTGTCTTATACAGCATCTTGCATGAAGCAGGTGCTTAGTAAATACCCAGGCTGAGGAATGAAGTCTGAGGCTAGACAGAGAAACTTCTAACTTGCTCTCAGCTGTACAGGCTGCTGCAGGAGAACTGAGGAACTCTTTCTTATAAATTAATCAGAAAATGACTCTGGGAATATGGGCAAAGCATGAACCAGACATGCATAAAAAATGACAAAGGGATAACATTAAATAGAGTTCAAATAATTTTTAACTTGAGAACTATTTTGACTATCAAACTGGGAAAAGCATTTATAAAGAGTAACATTGTAAACATTTAAAGAGCAGGCACTCTCAACTGCCATTCATAGGATTCCAAAATTTGCACAATTGCTGGGAGAAGTTTGCAAATAAATCTAGAGCATTAAAAAACATTTTAATGTTTGACCCAGTTACTCTACTTTTGTGAATTTGTCTTAAATAGAAGTAATTAGAGTCAGAGTAACAGTAAAGGATACACACACACACACACAGATATATATATACATAGGCATGAAATACATATACTCACAGATATATATACACATACATACACTATCATATACGTTAGTGAGTGGGCGTTATCAAAAAGTAGAAGCAGTACTCATGTTCAAAAATAAAGCAAAGGTTAAATTAAATCTGATACATGCACTCAAACGGAATAGTATACAAAAATTTAAATATTCATAAGCAGGAAAAGAATGGTAAATAACTTCAAAGAACTAATATTTAATTGGGGTAGCAAAACTAAAAAGTTAGTATGAAAACCTACACTTTTATTTTTATTTTTTTATAACTTTATTTTTTAAACCTTTATTGCTGAAAGTATTACATACGTCCCTGTTTCTTGCACTGACCTCTTCTAGCTCATCTCTGCCCCCTCCCCAGGCCTTCACCAAACCTACTTTTGATCATATGAGATGGTGTCCTAGTTTTGTGTATGCAGATCTCCATGTATTATGTATGCAAATGTGTCTGTGTGTTTATTATAATTACCTGGGTAAGTCCTCATAAAGTTCATTTTATTAAAATCTTCAGAAATATGAAATTCCTAAAAGTAAACACAAGCAATAAGAATACAGTCATGGTTTTAAAAACAACAGGAATTTAACTTTCAAAACAAAGTGAAATCCAAAAATAGCTATCCCCAGACCTGGGACTGAGATCAGCTGCAGAACAATAATGAGGACCTGTCCTCAGGCCACCCTTTGTTTTGGGGACCAGATGGAACAGAGGCGCTGACCAGCACAGCATTGCTATCCAGTTCTCCCGCAGTGAAAGCTTTCAAGTCCCTCTCCTTCTAACTGCAAAGGAGGCAACTCGTTCATTTTTTTCTCTTTCGGCTACTTCAAAAATTCCTCAAGGTGATATATACAAAGTGAAAGTGTGAAACCCATTACTATCAGAGTTCTCAACTACAGTGAAAATAAAACATATTCCAAGTAACGTAAGGAGGGAAGTATACATATTTAATATACAAATACACAAAAAAGGACATTAAGAGGTTATGGGTGCATTTCTTCTTTTTTATATTCTTGTATTTTCTAAATTTTTACAGACTGTAAAATACTTTATAACTAGGAAAAAGTTAAAAGTATACGCTTAATGAAAAAAACAAGCTTCAACACAAAATCAAAAAGATAAACCTCTTTATTAAAAAAGCCCTAATAAAAAATTCCATTGACCAATGCTAAATTGATAGGTTTTTAAGGCTCTAGGTAACATGGACTTTATAAATTGTTGACTACTCAGACTGAAAAATAATATAGAAATTCCTTGTTCTCCATCCTGGTTTTGCAAACTACAAGTATGTCTTAGCGTCTTAAGGATACTAATCTGTTTTGGGTGGGAGACCAATAGATCAATAGCTAACTAACTAATGAGAAGTTGGATTCCCATTGCCCCTTTCCACTGAAGAGCTCTAAGGGTTTCTGTAGGCTATCCTATTACTGATGTCTTCGAACCAGGACCCACAAGAAGGGTCCCTAAAAGAAGAAATGCTCAACCACTGCCACCACTGGAGAAGCTATCTGAGGCTTGCAGTTCATGGTCCTTGTTATATCTGTATATGCACATCACCATTATATTTCTACAATATTTTCAGAAAAAGAAGCGCGAGAATGTTGGCTTTAACTACTACATAATGTGTTTACAGCAGCCCCGACTTCATAGGCCATAGAACTCATCAAAGCCTAGCTCTGCAGCCCCCAAGTCCTTACCACCTGCCCACTGCTGGATGGACCATTTGGGCTGAGAACCTGTCTTTGTACTGGCTCTTCCCTTCTTGGCCCAGAAAGACCATAAACAACAAACATGAACTGAGGAAGAAACAGAAAATCTGTAACAAGTGAAGAGATTAAATGAGTCATCCAAAAACTTTCCACAATGAAAGACTCAGGACACCAGGTGGTTTCTCTGGTAAGTTCTTCAAAGCTTCAAGTCTGAGTCTCTTACTACTCAACAATTAAAACAAAAACAGGGAAAGGACTTGAATAGGTATTTCTCCAAAGAAGATATACAAATGATCAACAAGCAACTGAAATACTTGCCTAATGACTATTAGGCAAATGAAAGCAAAAATCATAATGAGATACCATTTCACACCTTCTATGATGGCCACAGTAAAAACAAAACAAAAACAACAGAAAATAACAAGCGTTGGCAATGATGTAGACAAACTAGAACCCTTACATGTTGGTGGTGGGAATGTACAATGAATGGTACAGCCACTTTGAAAAACAGCTTGGGGGTTCCTAATGAGTTAAAAATAGATCTACCATATGACCCAGCAATTCCACTCCTAAGTATGTATACCCAATAGAATGAAAAACAGGTTCACATACAAACTTGCACACGAATGTTCATAGCAGCATTATTCACAATAAAAAAAAGTGGCAACAACCAAGTGTCCATCAACTGATAAGTGGATAAACCAACTGTGGTCTAGCTACATAATAAACAAAAAAAGTTTGAATCTTAATATATTACTCTAGGTGAAAGAAGCCAGACGTAAAAGGTAACGTGTATTATATGATTCTACTCACATAAAATGTCAGAACAGACAGGTCTCTGGACTAAGAAAGTAGATTAGTGATTGCCAGGAGCTGGGGAGTCCTAGGGGGGAGCGGGGAGTGACTGGTAATGGGCTGGGGTTTCCTTGAGGGAGTGGTGTGATGAAAATGTTCTGGATTATGTTAATGGTTACATAATCTTGTGAACACACCACAAAACTACAGAAGATGGTGAACTTTATGGTATATAAATTATGTCTCCTTAAGAAAAATGTGTATATACATATACACACATACACTCTGACCGACAAAAATACCTATAATAAATTAAAAATGCAAATACCTGATCCTTCCCTAAAGATACCTTGTGAAACACTGCCCTAAAGAGCTATACAAGTTGTCGGTTGAATGGCTAGTCCCTAACTTGGTTCTCCTTGCCCTTCCTGTTACACACACACACACACACATGCACACACAGGCTCTCCACTGCACCCTCCTTGTCCTGGCCTTCTCCATGGTTCAGGGATAGGGGCTGCATGGAGACTGTGTCTGTGGGCCAGCCCGTGTACCCGAGCATCCATCATGACAGCATTCTGAGTTCCACGAAATTGGTTTAAAATTAAGCACTCACTAAAATTAATCCATTTTGCCCTGGCCAGTTTGGCTCAATGGATAGAGCATCGGCCTGTGGACTGAAGGGTCCTGGGTTCGATTCTGGTCAAGGGCACATGCCCAGATTGCAGGCTCAATCCCCAATTGGGAGCATGCAGGAGGCAGCCAGTCAATGATTCTTCCTCATCATTGATGTTTCTCTCTCTCTCTCCCTGTCCCTTCCTCTCTGAAATCAATAAAATTATATTTTAAAAAATAATAAAATTAATCCATTTTTAGGTCTAACACCTATACTGAATTCAAAAAATGTTATGCCAATCAGGCATTTATTGCTAACTTTATTTAAACTGTCCAACAGACATGAATATGGGGAGGTCGACAGAAAACATACATTCTGGAAAGTACCTACCATGACGGCCCCGTTATCCTGGCCCACAAATATCCGCCTGCTATCATGATGGTAAGTCATGGCCGAGCAAGGAGCTGTCAAAAAGACAAAGACCACATTATAGCAAAGCTCAGCATTGTGTCTTTGTGCAAAATTCATTATTAAAAAAGAGCTATACGACTGCGATTAAAAAAAGAGGATAAAAGGTTTTGTAAAAAATAATGATGTAAATTGAAAATGCTAATAAAGTTCTTTCTGTTATTTTAGTTTAAAATTCTCACATAAAATTATTTTTAAAACTTTGGGTCAAGTGATCCAGCCTGAAGTTTCACCTGACTGAAACTCTTGTTTCTGGAAAAGTTTGGGGACCAGTGGGTGATCTGCACCCCAAATTCAGTGGGTTGTCCTGTCCCAGTCCCCCTTCCCTATCACAGGTAAGAGTAGCTGTGAAGAGGGGTTCCCGGCGTAAGAATTCCCATTCCAAGGTATATGTGAGAAGGCTGAAAAAGCCACTTTGGAATTGCTTTTTCCCCTCAATGGCCAAACAATGTTCCCTTGTGCAATGGCATCCAACCCCAGCGTATAGTCAGTGAAGTTATGCGCATACTTTTCTTTGTCCACAGCAGTATCATGTGACTGGGTAGCACCTGCTAACCTCCAGGTTCTGGCTACCCCTCTAGATAGCAAGGGCCAGAGAATGAGTTTCAGAAAGGAGCAATTCCATCTGTCTCTTTCCGCTACAAATCAGAATCAACATGATTTAGAATATGGAGCATTTGTAAAAAGAAAAAAAAAAAAAGAAAAGAAAAAGAAAAAAGAAAAGTGTGGGTTCACTTCATCCTAAGAACTGTAATTGCCCAGGAAGGAACCACAACAAGGAAATAAATGCATGCCAGGAAAAAAACAACACACTTGAGTTTGCTTTGAAATAAAACTTCATATGAAAAAAGTAAGGGGAAAAAAACCTTATACGTGAAGTCACCATTTGAAAATTGTTTAATTTAATTTAAAGTTCTCTCTCTACAATGGGCTGGTATTTTCCACCAGAGGCAGACAATAAACTATAATACAGTCCTGGATTGTACTTATGGGCAAGAACACAGCTTCCTGGGTGACCAGCTTATAGAAAGAAACTGAGCAGCAACGAACCCTCTAGCTGACAGGAAGGTCCTGCCTTTGCCTGTAAACAGAACAATGAGAAGTGGCAAGAAGCCTGTACCCCCTTAGCCCCCTATTACTGTTGAAACGGCAAAGAATGATCACGTTTGAGAATTATAACCACAAAGATGCATGTATCTTCACACACAGTGCTCTTTACTGACCATGCATAAAATTATCAGACAAATCAAATCATACTCTGATCATTTCAAAGATTGACTGTCATCATTTTTACTTACTTTCCAGTTAGTACTAAATCTTAATGCTTTAAAACGTCTTTTCAGTTCTTTTTATGCTTAAATCTCTAACAAACTGCTCATAAATATGTAAGAACCCTCCTCTGTGCAAAAATTACAATGGGCTGAGTTATTTTATGAGGCTTTAGAATTCTTAAGTTTAAACAGAAAGCTTTCTTAGTTTATTTGTTTTGTATATAAAGATGTCCTGGCTCTTTTCCCTAGAAGACAAGCTTCTAGTGAGATAAGCAATACAATTTTTTTAAAGAAAAGTTTGGATACTCACATAGTTTTATAAACAAACAAAATACAAATCTGTGGCCTTTTAAAAAGGCATCGCTGCCATCCCAAATCCTATGCTTCAAGTCGAGTTTTGTAAATAAAGTTTTGTTTCTTTGATTTTCTGTAACACAGCCAGGCTCCTCCTTTTAGCACTGTTTATGGCCACTTTTATGTTACAAGGGCAGAAGGTTGGAGAGGTTGGAAGGTTGCCATGGAGACTGTTTGGCCCATAAAGTCTAAATATTTACAGTCTGGCCCTTTCAGGAAGAGCTCATGGACACACCCCATACCTGTGATGGGGAGCACAGTTTTGGAGTCAGACAGGCATGGATTGGAATCCAACCACAAGCAACCCAGGAACCCCTCTGACCTCAGTTCCCTCATTACTAATGGTGGAAATATTATCTACCTTCCCCAGTTGCTGTGATGATTTCATAAAGTCACATTATTTTTTACAAAGGCATGAGGCACACAGTAGATACAGGAACTAAGAGTTACCATTTCTCTTCAGCTAACGTAGATTCTGAAAGTTATCTTTGTTATGGGAGGAAACGTTCTGAAACATATCGGACAACATAGAGCAATAAGGTCTGGCTCACTGACCACAGTCAGGTCACAGGAAAAAGTCTAAATTGGTGGCTGACCCCTAAAATGTCCTAAATTGGGGAATCTACATGGCACTTTCCTTCTCATATTTTGAATTTATTTTTAAAATGAAAGTCATCGTAAAATAGACAAGCAAATATTTCTCATAATTCATTCACTGTTTTCTTCTGGCAATGTTCCTGCAGTTTTATCAGCGGACACATCTCCAGATGGATGCAATAAAGAAGCTTCCAGAAGCAACAAGCTAAATATGTGTAGGTATAAATATGGAGGGTCAGCCACCGACAGCAGAGACGCTGGGCCTGTTCACTCCAGTTTTTACAGGTCTCTGCAGCCAGTGTTCTGGGAGCTACTTCCAGAAGGTACCATTAAGCCGAGTTGGCAAGGGATGGCCAAAGCCACTTGCCCAAGACCTAAGAGCCACATAGGAGTGCTCACTTCTGCTGCCACTGGAAGTCTAAAAGAAACCCCTTTGTTCGTTGTGTAGAAGGTGGGCTGAGGCCCAAAATGTGCCACCCACCTCTGACCCCTGCTACAAACAAAATCCCAAAGTGAATGTATCAAATGGGCCCATGAGCACCTTCATTAAGACATCGGTGCTTCACATTCCAGAGGAGTGATCAAGGCTATGCAGCCCCAGCATACGGAAATAGGAGAAACTACCGCTTGCTACAATCACTATGACTGGGTTTTCTTCTAGTGCACTCCGTATTACAAAGCTTTATGGCGCCTTTTATAATAGTTATCTCTATAGCAGTAGTCCAAAAAGTCTATTTCATTTGCACTGAATGATTACCAAGGCAGAGAAGCTGAGGAGGCTGCCTAAGCTGCAAGTGGAAGACGGAACAAATGAAAATCCTGACAAACCACTCGTGTTTTGGAGTGACTGACCACAGAGCCTGGACAATGCATGTCCACGGCAATACAAGTGCAGGTGCCTGGGAGGGTGGCTCACGCTGACCGTGGGGATGTGCAGCTCCTCTGTGTGCACACCTCCACTGCCTCTGCCACAGCTCTCCAGAAAGTTGTCACCAGTGTCTGGAACAACTGGCAAGAGGTCTCTTTAGGAGAACTTCACAATGGTCTTCAGAAGTAAAACCATCAAGCATGCCCCACAGCCTTCTTCTTTCCCAGGGGGCCCTCTAAATATTGGAACGCTTCACTGAGGAAAATCCCTTATTCGGGACCAAACCACAAGGAAATGAGCAGCTCTGGATGCTTCTGTGTGGCCATTTGGGGCAGCAGGGCTCCACCCCAGCTGTGCCTGGTGGGGTCCAGGCATCCTCCACAGAGCTGCTGTCTTTTGCAGAAAGGATGAAGAAAGGAAGTGGGAGAAGATGGTGATGCGGCTTAGATCTGCATGACAGGCTAGAACTCAAATGCAACTTTATGTCACTTCAGCTCAGGGCTGTCTTAAAACCCTCAATGCAAAAGACTGATCTAGATTTATTTTTAGAACACATTTAGCTACTGAGAAAATTCTGTTTTTAGAATGTGCAGTACTTTGAGCCAAATCTCCCACTGGAACCCAGAGGTTTGTGAAAAGGTTGGGCACGAAGCTGGTTATTGAGGGCACAGAACGCTAGTATCAGCTATTACTAAGTACTAAGTCATTAAATTAAGTTAGCAAAATTAAGGAAAACGGGGCGGGGGGGGGGGGGGGAATGTCCTTTTTCTCGCTCCTCTCCCCCGCCCAGTTGGGCTCCAGGTTGCTTCAGTTAAGCCAGTAAAGCCAACTTTCTTTGCAAAGGAAAAGCAGTCTTCCTGCAGTTACGCACCACCAGTGGGAGGGGCTAGGCAGCTGAGAAACTTGGTCTGAAATCCCGCAGCACTTTTTAACAGACATTTTGAATTTAAATCACCACAGACATTAGAGACATGTTCACCGAGTGAAACAGTTCCCTACTTACAGGCCATTGTGTGGTAAATGCTGGGCCAGTACTGGCCGCTGTCTCTCTTCAGCCATACTCGGATGGTTCTGTGGAGGGGAAAAAAAGCACACAGTCATTTTATCTTCTTTATGCTCCTGTAAAACTTATTTATTTTTAATACTATGTCCCAGCTGACCTTGAACACATACAGGGGTGGGAAAAGGTAGGTTTACAGTTATGAGTATGCAAAACAGAGCTAATAGTTATTGGATTAATCAGAATCTGCTTGTCTTTTCCCACACGAACAACTGTAAGCCTACTTTTGCCCACTCCTGTGCACACACATTTACCCAGTATTTAGTACGTTTCTACATAAAGTACATAACTACATATATACATACATATTAAAAATGATTTACATATAATATGACTATATGTGGTAAGTTATGCAGTAGTTAGGAATCAGGTTTGAAATAACTAACGTATGAAAAATGTTCATGATATAGGGATTAACATAGAAAGAAACCTAAGCGTTCATTTGCTTTTCTTGATAAAACTGAGTGTTCACTGGGTTGCCTGACACCTGAGCCAGTGAGGGGAGCCGTAGATCTGCGTGGCAGGGGGCGTTCAAATGTGCGTACAAAGCAGGGGCCAGGTCAGGCAGGCTCAATGAAACTCCCAATCTCCATCCCTGGGAGGAAGCCATTCCACCCAAGCCTCGAGGGTCCCCCCACCCTCCCCCCCTCCCACCCCTGCTTTCATCAGAGAACAGACAGGAAGACCAGGAAATCCGGTGCATAAGGCCGGAAAATGACAAATCGCCAAAGTTCAGTCTTTCAGCTTATCGCCTCGAGAACAGGGAATACTGTGACCCTGGCACCCGGCTCGTTCCTTTGCCAAACGGCCTCACAGCTCTGGGCCTCTTCCTCTCCTGAACCCAGGCCTCCCACGGCCCCCCAGTGCAGCCATGCTCTGTCTCTGCAGGACTCCTGCCTTATGTCCCTTGCTGTCAGCACTGCCACAATCATCCCTGCATCCCTAACAGCAACACAGACCCCAGCACCCAGCCAGCACTGGATCAATGTTCACAACCTTGAACTAAAACACATTAAGATAAAGTTGACACTGTGTGTGTCCGTTCTGATTGAAGTTCAAGACAAGACTGGTCCACGAGGATACAACGTTTGCTCCCGGGGGAGGTTAGAATGCAAAGGAATATGAGGGAACTTGTTAGGATGACGAATGGCAAGCTGTGGGGACGTGGTTATATGGGTGCCTACATTTGTCAGAAGGTGTCCAACCACACCGAGGAGCTGTACAGATAACTGCATAGGATTAGGTTGTAATGAAAGAAAACAATGACTAGATGTTGACCGTCAGTCATCAAAATAAATCAGATGAGAAATCAGATGACCCCGCAGCACGGTAGGCATGACGCTGTTTGGTATGTGAACTGGATATGGCCTTCCTGTAGGAGCAGGCATTTGTACAGCATGCCTTGGTCACAACAGAATCTTTGCCAAGCTGAATGGCTCAGAATTTTTCTTTACATCCCACCCCTAATCACAATGGCTAGACCAGAAATGGGCATCTAATCCCAGGTGGATAAATCGGTTCCTTCCCTGGGAAATCGGAAACCAGTACTTGAAATGGCTGTTTGTGGTCACATGTTTTGCAACTAGGACTTGAGGAGTGTGTACATCAAGAAAAGAGAAAGAACGACGCTGACCGACAGAGAAAAGCAGGAAAGAGCTGAAGAGAGTTGAGGCGGAAAGTCCATCACACCGGCTGTCCCTGAGGCCCAGCTATGTCCCCCAACATCCTTACCAAAAACACCCCCAGTGGCTTAACCTAGCCTGCATTATTTCTGTTGTTTGCACATATTAATATACTTTGCAGGAGGCACCAAGAAAAATCCCAAATACAGCCTCTTCACTCAGATACCATTTAACAAGGTCAGATCATCAGGCAGGCTTTTTTTGAGGTACCTATATTGTAACAGGATGTTCTAGAAAGTCCACATTCACATTCAAAATTAAAAAACAGAGAGGGCGATCAGACGAAGCATGCATGAACAGACCTTTGATTTTTACAGTTTGTAATTCAACATCTTCATTCAAAATGTACCACTCTTTGAGGTAACGTATAAACCACTCTTGTTACTTGTGGGTTCTTGGTTACTGTTCATGACTTCTCGGCTTTCTTCTTTCACAAACCTCACAGATTATAACTTCTTCATAATATGCCTCTTTGCAGTTTGGAACCATTTAAACCAAGTTATGAAAAATTCCTAGTGGCACAGGAAAATATTCATTCACATGATGTTAAGTGAAAGAAAACTGATAAATGCAGTATGGTAACTTTATTTTAAAATGCAATTTGACCAAAACCCTGGATCCAACTACCATTTTATAGGAAATACAGAGAAACATAATAAACACTAACACAGGGGTGCATTTAGCAAAAATCGAGATTGCAGGAAAATCTATGGATAAATGACCCAGTTTTTTCTGCAAATAATTCGCCAGGGAGGAAAAAAAAAGATATTGAAGACCAGCCTGTGATTAAAGAGGTTTAAGAGGCATATCAAGCAACCACAACACACAGCTATTTGGATTCTGAGTCAACCAAACTTAAAGACACGCATGTCATTATGAAACAACTGAAAACATAAACACTGACTGTATTTTCATTATTTAAAAGGCACTGTTCTTTAGGTGTGATAACGGTGTTGCCGATTTTTGCTTGTTTTTTAAGAAGTATTAATTCCTAAATAAGACGCTGGTCCTTGTTCTCAACATGCCCCAACACAGTGCAGCTTCCTCTCAGGTTGTCCGGTCCGCCTTGGGCATGTCAACTAGCAACTGCATCTCCAAGGAGCTGTGCATCCCACTGCCCTGTGCTCAGAGCCCGCGACGGGGCGGTTGCCTCAAATCAGGGGTTCAACCGATCAAGACCCTGCATCCCGGGAGGATGTGATCCTCAAGTGGCCCAATAGGAGGAGCTCAGGTTATATTTCTAAGCCCTCCTCGCCCACAAGAACTTTCCCCTCCAGTGTATCTGGACATATCACAGGATGGATACCACAGTAGTATGACTCCCTCATCAGAAATAATGCAGTAGAAGCTCACAAGGATGATCCCTAGGCCTGAACTACCAACACTAGACAACACTTTGTTGACTACATTCTATGTCACTTCACATAGAATGCTTACGGATACATTATTACTTGCATTCAACATAAGGGATGAAGCCAAGGGAGTTGCAGTAAGTGAAAGGTCAATTTCCCGGATCAAGAACTCTGCTCCATTTCCAGAGATGCAGAGGCCAACCAAGGCACTTGAAGGTCAGGGCATCATGCAGCGCCTCATCAAGTTCACTGGCCTTCACTCACACAGGATCTCAAAGGAGTTGAGCCTGTTACCTATCTGTTAGGTTTATGTAAGTGTCTAAAGAACAGAATGCTGGCGCATTGTAAAATCCTTCAAATCAACCCCAAAAGTGTGGATCATGAATTTTCAGGGAGCTCAACAGAGGACTCGAGAGAGACAGAGGACTCAATAGAGGGCACATGCTCTTCCCTGTGTCCCCTTGAGAGAAGAGCCAATTCAGACAACAAAGGAGTCCACTGTGAGCCAGGAGTCCATTCTGAGCTGGAAGCCTTAAAGGTTGTCTGCTCCACTCATTTAATCTTGAAAAGTCAAATTTTAATTTCATGCAGCGTCAGAATATTTAAACTAGCCCAAGGTCAAAGTGGAACCTGCCTAGACCCCAGCATTTTTGAAACAGTATTATTTCCTTGGGACAAACATCAGTACCACAACTTGGTCTGTATCCAGCTAACACACTAGGAAACTAGCAAGACTTAAATTATGTTTTGGGGTGTTTCATTTAAAGATTGTTGATCACATCCAGGCTGAGAGAAGACCAACCTTGCTTAGGAATCAGGTTCCAAATTGGGCACTCGACCTTGACAATCAGCTCTACCTCTGTATTCACACCTTCCACCTAGAATTCCCTTCCTTCAGTTTTCCAAGCCATAGTTTTGCCCTTCCTTGGACAATGCATTAAAATCTCCCACTTCCGAGATTAAATCAAAATAATGTTAAATTTGGTCCCTGACACTCTAGCACACCCAAGAACCTAATGAAGTTGTGTAATTACTACTAAGTAATATAGGAATTTGTTTTGTGTTTTCTGCAGACTCTGTTTCACTGGTTTAATAAAGGGGTGTAAAAATAGGCTTAGATTTGGCTGCTTATTAAAAAGTTAACAAATTTATTTAAGTGTCTAAAGAACAGAATGCTGGTGCATTCTAAAATCCTTCAAATCAACCCCAAAAGTGTGGATCATGAATTTTCAGGGAGCTCAACTGAGGACTCAAAAGACACAAAAAAATTATTATTCAGCAGATTGGAAGCACAATCTCCTATTCAAAAAATTGAAAGCAACACAATGATACAGTCTTATAACATTTTATAGGAGCAAACTATTAAAAACTCTAGGATGATATTAATAAACCATATAATCACTAAAGTGTCAAGATCAAATGGCTTCATTTTTACAAAAACCACAATATATTCCACCTTGATATCTAAGCCGCTCTCTCTACTCAGATAAAACAGCTTAACTTTTCCTTTAATGTTTTGACAACTTTATACCCACTCACCTAAACTCATTTTATGTTTTTCTTGCTGCTTATTCAATATCTATATTTCTAGTGGATAGATTTTCTTCAGGATTCCAAGACCATGTCTATCTGAAAAAAAGTCTTCTCTTAAACCAAAACTTGAGGAACATAGTCATTCTGTGCCAAGCTTTATTTTTAAGTTATTTTAAAACAATAGTCTGATATTTTTCCAAAAGGCACTTAGAAAGGAAATGTGTCATTTCTTTCAGGGCCTCCATACATGTCTTCCCAACTTCCCCATGCTGCTAATATTCCTGTGAAAGACTCTACCACCACCCTTCCTGCCCTCTAGTCAGAGGACAGGCTCACATGTAGCTGCAGTATCTTCCATGGGTAGACAAGGAAAGGCATCTCTATGTAATGATATGTATACACTAGAGACCCAGTGCATGAAAATTTGTACACTGGTGGAGGTTGAGGGGGGGTGTCCCTCAGCCCATCCTGCACCCTCTTGCAGTCCAGGAGCCCTTGGGGGACATCCCACCACTGCTGCTGCGCTTGCCAGCCATGAACCTGGCTTCTGGCTGAGCGGCACTCCCCGTGGGATCGCACTGACCACCAGGGGGAAGCTCCTGCATTGAGCGTCTGCCCCCTGGTGGTCAGTGTGCATCATAGCGACCAGTCGTTCTGCCGTTCGGTTGATTTGCATATTAGCCTTTTATTATATAGGATAACTACAATGTACACACACCACTACCACCCCTTACCTGGTCTATCAATGTTCAGCATGGGAGATGACCCACTCATCCTATATAATAAAGAGCTAATGAGCAAATGGTTGTCACGCCCTTGCGCCAGGGCCGGTGGACCTGAGGCTGCGCCCCCTCCCCCCGCCCTGCGGGGCTAAACGGGGCTGGCCAGGGCTGGGTCTTGCATGATTTTGAGGTGCGCCCCAGACTCTGACAGGAGGGATATTTTCATATGCATTTTACTAATTTTCTTTCATCTCTGACACTTATATTATAGAGAAAGGGCAAATAGCAATATTAAAATATTTCCTCTAATTAATTTTATTTTAATGTGCACGAATTTTGTACACTGGGTCACTAGTTTTCTAGATATATGAAATCCCAAAGTTAGATTGTAGTTCTTTATTTTAAATATTTCAGTCTTAAATGTTTTAAAAATGTATTATTGTGTAGGGACAAGCAAAGAAATAGCTGAAAACAATATCAAATGCCATTTCTAGGGGTCTCATAATTTTTGACCAGTATTGTAAATTTGACTCTTGGGCAATAATTTTTCAATTTTGCTCCATACAGTGAGAAACACATTTCCCACCTGATAGTGACAATAATAATGATAATAGTAACAGTAATAACAACAACAATAAATTGATTTAGGAATTCCAGGTTTGACAAGTGATTCTGAAGACATTATTTAATAGGAAGAAAAAAGAACTACACATTTATAAAATTCATATGAGCATCATTAAAGGAATAAAAATTGGGAAAAATGTTGGAGAAGAACCAAGATGGCAGCATGAGGTATATACCTAAATGCACAGCCTCCACACCTACATTATAGAAATACAACTATACAGATAAATGGCCATCCTCCAGAACCAAGGGAGGGGAAGCGTTACATCTAGAAGGCAAGAGGAGTGCTTTGAGAAGCTCCCGGCGCGCCCAAACTGAAAGGTACGGACGCGCATGAAACGGAGGCGGCGGCGCGGGTGAAAGGGTGGCAGCAGCGATTGGGTCCGCGCCTTAGAAGATTATAAACTCTCGGGTCACACTGAATGCAACGCAGGCTGTAGGGCAGCGGGGCAGCGGAAGACCAGTGGCATTCTAGCACTGCTATTCAAACCGATCACTGACCTGGAGACTCGGGGACTGAGAATCGTGCGCAAACCCCAGGGCTTGGAGATGCCAAACCGGGTAGAAACTGCGGCATCAGCAAAGGAGACGCCATTGTGAGTCGCTCCACCTCCGTTGATTCTGAGACCCCGCCCCACCCCACCTACAACCCCGCCCAAGCTGTGTGCCTGCCTGCAACATAACCTAAGGGTCTGCAGCTGGGACAGAACTCCAATAGAAACAAACTCCAGACAACGAGGAGAAAGGCCTGCAGGTCATTTCCCCCCAGTGATACCTCCCAGTGATAACTACAACAAGACTGTGCACCCAGCCTTCAAAGGCGTACAACAAGAGTGTCCACCCCAGGTGATTGGGGAGGCTGAATCACTGTGCCCTATATAGGACACCTAGCACAGAAAGCCCAAATGCAGAGACTAAGAAACAGATCACAAAAGACAGAAATGGAGGAACGCAAACGACTGGATATAGAGTTCAAAACCACGGTTATCAGGTTTTTCAAGAAGTTTCTAGAGACTGCTGATAAATTTAGTGAGACCCTCGAGCATATGAAAAAGAACCAGCTAGAAATTAAGCATACACTGACTGAAATAAAGAATAATAT